>SNQJ01S0044962.1:11564-33408 GCA_010110895.2 Picea sitchensis
ACACTTTCATAGATTAACTCATTTAACTCAAGATGATATATGAAATTCAATTAATTATTCATAAAAATGTATAACACAAACTGTATGAAGTAAATAAAATATCATTCTTTTATTTATTTAACTTGAATGAGTACAAATAAAATGAATTCTTTAAGAACTTCAACTTTAACTGAATATGAGAGATCCAACTCTCTGATACAAGACCAAGCTTGTAGTTCTCATATTCAACTAAGAAATGAGGAATCCAACCCTCATAACAAGAATTGTCTTGTTGATCTCAGATCCAACTAAGATGTGGGGAATCCAATCCTCATGAAAAGTCTCATCTTGTAAACATGCATAGACCTGATAAAGAATGAACCTTTATTCAATCCATTATATATATATATATATATATATATATATAATCCACCAAGACACCTTCTTCTCTTCATATTCCTTTACTTAAATAGTCATCCAAAGAGTTCCACTTTGAACCAATGTGTCCTTTTGGAATGAAACATTGGATCCCTTCATTTAATTAACACAAATGGTTACATTTATTAATTAATTTCCATACACCAATTTAGACAGTGTTTTTTTGTATGAAAATTCTGGAGTGATCGAAATGTATTTTGAAATTCTACGACATCGGGTTTTTGCAGAACATGCCCAATTAGCCGACATGCAAGAAATTTCCCCAGAAAGTGTGCGAGGTGGACAATATAGGCAGTTCTTTGAAGGAAACTTTCCTAGATTTTCCTTTCGTTGTCGGATGCCAAATCGACTTCAGTACATATTGCCTTTTCGTGAATATCTAAATCAACCTCCACATATCTCTTTGGATGGTGATTATTTAAACTCAATTTGTAAACATTTTACTTGATGTCTATATTAAAATTGGTTCCCTCTCAGTTGCTAGTCACTAAAGATTTGACTTCGTCTCACTCTTTTTCGGATTTTCTTCCTCATTCGACCGTCAAGCATCTTTTTGGTAGAATCAACTAGGAGAAATTTTGACTTGAGTATTTCAATTCTAGTCAACCCATCTTGCTTCAGCCGCAACCCGACTTGTATTTAATTTTTCTTTGAATTTGACCTTCAAGTTACTTATTTCTTGGACCGACTCGACTTGGAAGAAAACCGACTTGAGAAATTTGAAATTGGTCATCTCGAATTGCTTTGGTCGACTTGTATTTCATGACTCAATTTTCGTTCGAATTCGACTTTCAGTTGGTCGACTTGTCTTCGAGTTGTCTTGAAATCGATCGACTTATCTTCTCCAACTTCTGACAATATGAAAGCTTGTAGTCGGTCGTCTTTTCTTCGAATCGTCTTGCAGTCGATCAAATTCCAGATAGTTGACCTTATTTTTGTTTGAATTGAATTGAATTGTGACTCGATGGTGCCAATGCTTCCTCACCAAACATCCACCATTGACATTTTGTCTCATCTATGGACTCTTCTTCAATTGATATTTTCTGAATCACTTTTAATGAACCATGTCTTATTAACGTTTTTATTTTTTGTTGCTATGGATCCATATTGGATTATCCATTTAACCTTTTTATCTGGACAGTTTCGTCATGGTTTATTATTTTTTGCATGGATGTTAATGACACAATCTCAACCTTATACAATAAGAGATGAGTGTATCAAGATCATACAATATATTATTCAATATTATATTTCTAGCGATATTCAAGTCACCTGCATAACATTATGTCCAATATTGACAATTCTTGGCATTCAAGTCACCTTCATAACATTATGTCCAATATTGAAAATGCTTGACATTCAAGGCACCTTCATAACCTTATGTCCAACTTTCATAAGATTATGTCCAAAATTGACAATGCTTGACTTTCAAGTCACATTCATAACAATATTTCCAATATTGGCAATGCTTCTCAAACCAACCAATCAATGATACTTCACCTATTTATCAAGGTTGACATCAATGGCAACTAAATTGCCAACATTACTTGGTCAAACTTTTTATCTAGAACCATAAAAAAATACTAATTAGGAGTAGAATTATTTTACTACCACACTCTTAATCTTCCTCAAGGTTATTTGGGAACTTGTCTCAACTGAGAATGAAACTGAATTTCTCATCAAAAACATTAGTATATTACAAGAGGACAGGACCAACTCTTCATTTAACATAATCATGAACTTGTTTTCTCAAGTTGGTAAACTTCTAATCAAGTTCCCTTACATACTTGATATATTTATTTTAATCTCATGGTCTTGGATTATCATAATTCAACCACCTTTTATAATCACCCATATTTTCATAAAGGCATCTTGGAAGGATTTCTAATACTTAATTATCTTTTGAGGTAGGTTATTATACCATGATATTGCATTTTTTTTGAAAGATATTTAAAAATGCTTTGTAACCACATCCTCATGTTTGATTGGGATATAATGATGACCAAGAGAACCATAAAATGAGGAAAAGTGCTCTTTAGTTCTGGTGGCATCGTTGCCATAAATTACAGCTAACCACTTATCAAATATATTAGGCATATTATGAGGGTGACCTTGAATTGCAAACCTATATAAGGAATTGTATGAATTTTTAACCCATGGAAGGAAATGCATTGGAGTAAATTTTGGATAATTAATGAACATATTTTTTACAATTCCTACAATAGGATATAGACAAAAAGGTATTTGTTCATAATTTTCAATTCTTGGATTATCCTCTTGTGGAATCACTATACGATCACCTTAGGTTATCCTCTCATGTATAATCACAAATAAAGGTTGAATCATAAAATTAGAATATCAAATGAGAAAGACTCAATTCTCCTTGACAATGGTTCCAAATTGTTATCACACAATTTTTCACCCTAGTGCAAATCCTTCCCAAGGTACAAATATGAGTGGAATATAGAAGTGTTTCCATTTCACCTACAAAACAACTTCCCTCATTTTAGTGAAGGATTGATCTAACACAAAGGAGGATTCCCTCATACCCTATAAGGTTCTAAATGAGGGATTCGATCAAATCTAAGGTCACCTATATAACTATTAAATTTACCACCAATAAGATATAATAAACAAGTATAGATTAGGTGGATTTTCAAGGCAAAATACATATTTGAGTTTAATTTACTTTTTGGGCTATTTAGAGGGATTATCAAGTTACCATATAATTCAATAGTATCCCCAAATAATACAAATCTAAATATTAGTAATGTTTGTTGTAAAAAATGAAATAAAGATGATACATTATAACACTAAACAAGTTAGAATAGTAGTGTATTTCAACCCTTTGAATATGTTATAAACAAGTAACAAAATAGGGCTAAAACAATGGATATATCTAGGGTTTAAACAACTAAACAAATCTTAAAATTTAAGGCATATAACAACCATGTAAAAGAAGTCGTCTAGCCCTAATTGAACAATAATATAAATTATCATGGTTGTTTGTGGATGTAAAATGATTTTTAGGTTAATAACATGTTCAACAATCTAGACATCTTTGGTTTATGATGGATAAAAATATATACAAGATTTTATAAAACCCTTAACTTACCCTTAAACATAAATGAAAGGTGAAAATTTGGATTTAGGATTGACTAGATGGGAGAAAACTAGTGCTTACTATTTTATTGGGGCATATGGGGTCAACTAAGGACTCCCTTGAGAAAGAGTAAGTAGAAATAGGGTGATAGTTATGGTTTTACACTACAAAACCTAACAAATCCAACAAGTGCCTTACAATATCCAAGATAGTTCAAGGGAATATACTCCACTACTAATATTCCAAGATTTAAGAAGAAGGGACTCATTCATGAATAACATAAGTGCACCACCACCACTAGAGAAGTACAAATACAATTACAATCATTCATAAGCAACATCCATAAAATTAAATGAGACCAATCACTCAAGAAATCAATTTATATTCAGAACACCATCCAAGAGCATCCATGAAATTGGTAAAGTAATCCAAAATACACCATCCTCAAGAAGTCTCTCTAGTTATTGATCCACAACAAATACATGGAATAAAAAGTAGCAAAGTGATGTTATCCAAAAGCTCTAGAAATGATTCACAAATGGAAAGTGATTTTCTATTTATATGAGATATAACATGCTTTTCATAATAATAATAATAATATCTTCTTGATGTATCCTAAGAAAATATAAAAATGACCTTTATCTCTTCACAAGCCTTAGAGATAACATAAAAATACATAAAAAAGTCCCATGATAAAAGAGTGGGTAAGTCAAAAGACCCCCAACAAATGCTCCCAAAATGATGTAAACAATGCTCAAATGTGAAGTCATCATCCATAAATGCATGATATTGTCACATGTGTGTAATGTACCAAACCAATAATAGGTCGGTCATGCTACTTCACATCGCACTTCAAGAACTAATTTTGAATTTTGATAACAATTAATTAATAAAGAAGCACGAAATAAATGCAATAATAACACATGCAGTAATAAAGATTCATGATTGACTTAAAGATAATTATTAATCATGCCATGCACAATAGTAACATGTAGGAAGAAACAAAAAAGAAACTCATGAAAGAGAGAACTTATATTTAATAAAAACTAATCACCAACTGGCCATAGACCAAGGTCATTCCACCCAACCTTAGACACTGATGTTCCAAGTCTCAAAAATAAGTCACCCCTAAGTTAGGGCTATGAATCAACAAGGACAGGTTCTAGAGTGACCCTCATCCTCCCAAACCAATCAACACTCAAGATCTCACACGTTTCTCAACAAACGAGAATCCAAAGCACACAATCTCTCTTCTCTCTAGCCTGCACCACCCAAAGAAAATGAACCCTCTTCACTACCACACAGTCCCTCAAGTTGTCCACTTCTCCATAGGGATCCAACACATCTAGTGAAGAGTCTCCATGCTCGGACTCTCAGGATTCATAGTTGTGATAAATGTTTAGAACACGTCAATCCTAATGAGGCATACATGCAACAATTCATGGATGGAATACACTAGTAATTACTAGACCCAACAAAACAATGGGTTCTTTCCTCACCAAATCATTCCCATGTCCAAAATTGAGAACACGATTGAATGAGGAATAATGAATAAATAACCAAACAAAAAAGTGAAATAGTGAACCCCCAAACATCCCAAATAGGGGGTTTTATATTTACTTTGAAATCAAGAAATACATGGCCTTTCCCCAAGAAGCACATGTAACTAATTTTCTCAATTAAGACCAAGATGGGTAAATAAAATGTAATAAAAATTAGTATCCCCCTTATCCCCCTCTCACATGGAATCATAGCCCCCTATAACTCTTTCCCTTGTCCATCTTGCATCCAACGATGTATTTTATTATTTGCAATGTTCAAAGTATTACATTTCCTAGGAACTCCATCCTCTTTTTATTTTTTTGGAACTCCAACATTTCATCAAGTATTTTTTATTATTATTATTCTAGGGCCTCAAAACTGTGGTATTAAATTCCCCTCCCCCTCATTTTGGCACTATCCTCACTACATATACAAAACATAAATAAAAATTTAAAAATTCTTTAAAAATTCATGGGTTCTCTAGCCACATGACATATTCATGCTACAAAGTAGCATCTTTGGGACCATACAAAGTTCATTGGACTTTTACCAATTCTATGACTTGATTCTAAAACATTTTTATTTTTTTGTCCAATATGAGCACCGACTAGACCTGAAAGTCTCCTTTTGGATCCACCTAAATCAAATTCCAATCAATGACATGGTTAGGATTATGTACATACTTTTTCAACACAGAGACATAAAACACATTATGCACATTCATAGAATCAGGTTATGCAGGCATGTACGCAATTGACCTGATTTTTTCTAATATCTCAAATGGACCATAGAATCAGGCTGATATCTTTGTAAAAATTCCCAACTTCAATGATCTCTTCTTGGGATTCACTTTCAAAAGCACATGCTCTCCCACTTTAAATTCTCTATAAGTCATGTTCCTATATGCATAACTATTTTGTATGTCTTGTGTTTCCTTCAAGTTCTAATTAATTTTAACTATCTGGTCTTCCATATCCTTGATCAATTCTGGACCAAGTASTACTATGTTTGTTTGGTTGTCCCAACTCATTGGAATATTTCATTTTTTACCATACAAAGCYTCAAATGGGATCATCTTCAATGAGTCTTKATACCCATTATTATAGGAAAACTAAACCAAATGTAATYAATATTCCTACTTAGATGTCTTATCCATCACATACATTCTCAACATGTCCTCAATCACTTGGTTGAATCTCTCTTTCTACCCATCTTAMTGTGAATGGTATGTTGTGCTAAAGTTHCGACTTGTACCAAATCCTTTAAAYAATCCCCTCCATAAACTTTARTTATACTTTGTGTCTTTATTTGAAACAATTTCCTTAGGTATTCATTGCAACCTAGAAATTTCCTTTATATAAATTTATGAAATATTATCTATTGTATGAGTCATTTTTACAAGGAAAAAATGAACATCCTTTGTCAATTTATCAACCACTACCATCATCAAATCATGTTGTCTTGTTGTACTAAGAAACTTAGTTATAAAATCAATGGTTACCACTTCCCATTCAATCTTTGGAGTTGGAAATGGTTGTATCAAACCCACTGGGTGTACATGTTCATCCTTCACTCTCTCATATTCCATACATATCGAAATGCAATCAACAACATCATTCTTCATTCCAAGCCAAAATATTTGGCTTCTTATTTCTACAATTGTTTTCTAGTAACCGATGTGTCTCACATATGGAACATTATGCATTTATTTTAATACCAAATTCCTAAGTTCTATGAAACTAGGAACATAAAATATATTATTATTCATAAGTAATCCATCTTCCTTCATCTCATACTCTTTGATTTTATGTTGTATATTTTTCTTCTATAAAATTTATTTTGCCTATAGGTAATGTTGATCTGTAACAACAATATCTAAAATTATACTCTTCAAATATGACTTATGCATACTTATGGTTGTAGCATGCATGAGATGTACCTTTTTTTTTAGTTGGTCGACAACTTTATTTTCTTTTCCCTTGATATTCTTGTTGTCAAAGTCATACTCACTTCAAAATTCCAACCATCTTGTCTACTTGACATTCAAACTTGGTTGTTCAAAAAGATATTTTAGACCACTATGGTATGTCCCTAATTCAAATGTCGTCCCCATGAGATAATGCCTCCATATTTTCAATGCATGAACTATGGAGACAAGATCCAAATCATGTGTGGAATAATTCATTTCATTTCCTTTAATCTTTTTGGACTCATAATTAATGGCATGTCCATTTTGAGTGAGGACTCCACCAGGTCCTTCCTTACATGCATTTCTTCATACCAAAAAGTTCCCATTTGGGTTAGCAATCTTCAAAATGGGTGCACTAGTAAGTAATTATTTCAACAAATTGAAGTTCTCCTCACACATTGTTGTCCATTCAAATTTAATTCCCTTCTTTTGTAAAGAAGTGATGGGATGCTAAATTCTAGAGAATCCTTTTATATATCTCTTTTATTTTCCAACTAATCAAATGAAAGCTCCGGTTTTTGACACATTCGTTGGTTATGTCCATCGTATAATGGATTCAATCTTCTCTATATCCACTGTTATAACCTCTTTTGAAATAATGTTCCGAAAATAATGGATATGTCCTAGGTAAAAAGAACACTTACTAAGTTTGGCATAAATTTTATGTTCCATCAGCACTTGCAACACCAATCTCAAGTGATGTCCATGCTCTTCCTGAGAATTAGAATAAATAAGTATGTCATTCAAGAACACAATTACAAGATTATCTAGATAATTTTTGAATATCCAATTCATTAATAACATAAAGACAGTTGGTGCATTAGTCAATCCAAATGGAACCAATACCAATTCATAATTTCCATACTTGCTTCTAAAAATTGTCTTGGTGTTGTCTTCTTCCTTGATTCTCACCTAGTGGGAGCCTAATCTTAAGTCTATCTTTGAAAATATTTTTCCCCTCTTAGTTGGTCAAAGATGTCATAAAATCTTGTTAGATGTTATTTTTTCTTCACAATGGATTCATTCAATTGTCTATAGTCAATACACAACCTCAATATTCCATCCTTCTTTTTGACAAAGAGTTTCGGTGCTCCCTAAGGTGAAACACTTGGGCGTATGTACCCTTTCTTCAACAAATCTTCAAGATGAATTTGTGATTCTTTTTATTCTAGTGTAATCATTATGTAAGTATTTTTTGATACTAAGGAAGCTCCTGGTACTAAATCAATAGATAAATATATTCCCCCCTTTGGTGGCAATCCTAGTATTTCTCGGAATACAACTTCAAACTCTTGTAATATTGAAAAATCTTCAAGGCTTGGCCCTTTTGTCTTTTATGGATCCTCCACATGAGTTGCATACAATTGACATCCTTTCCTGAAAAATTTCTTCATTTGTAAGGCTGAAATATCTCTTATAGAAATGGGTCTTCATGGAATTCCTTTCACAATGCTCTATTTTCATTCTTCATCAAGACTTGTAAATTTCTTGTTATGACAATCTAAGACAACATGATGTTGTTCCAACCAATCCATTATGATTAGGATATAATAAGATCCCAATGGTATGACACTTAGTTCAACATTAGTAATCACTCCATTAATACTTATTTTACAACCTTTGACAGTCACATTGATACTTCTTTTGGTTCCAGTGGCTAGCTGAACCAAACTTGACTTTTCAAGATTAATTTTCTCCAAATGAAAATTTTAAACTATTTTAGGATCAATGTTGTAATGGATTTATCCTGAATCAATTAAATTATAAACACGGTGATTAATGACCTTACCTTCCACTTCAATCATATGGAATTAATGATCTAATTGTCAATATTCTAAAAATTTATATATTCATAGAATATTTTTTCCCATGCCTTCTACTGTTGTAGCCTCTTGGATGTTGTGCATGCTCTTCATTTTGTCTTCTCTTTGAGGAAAATAATTGTACATATTATGTTCTTTTTAACTCCAACATTTAATTGGTGGTCTTCATATTTTTTCTAAGGAGTCTTCTCTCTTCAATTCATTCTTAGCATATTGTTATTAGGGTTGTTCCTATTGAAAAAAGGTTTGAATCCCTTACTTTTTTGTGTTGATTTTTGAATCCCTTATGGAGGTATTCCCACAATAGGCCAAGGTGTCAGGAATGTGGGAAGCTTCGTTGGCACCATATTATCATTTTTATCAAGTGAAAACCCCCTTCGATTTGAGTGGGGGATTTATGTGTTCAATGATGGGATTTGTGGGCTTGTGTTGGGGCTTCACACACACAAGGAAATCCTAATTTGATGTTGAATTATTGAGGGGATTCCATGGTGACCCCCAAGGATTGTATATAAATGAGAGAGGTCATTGTGGCATCTCATTGTGTCATCGTAGAATAATGGAGTTCAAATAATTGAATTTGTCCTTGTGATAGGAGGATTGGTGATTTCAACAAAGGAAAATTCTGCTAGGGTGGAGAATATTGCCTAAGGTTGAGGACTCTATTTTTTTTCTTTTTAGTAGGGAAAGGAACAACTCATGCGTGGGAGAGATAGACAAGCTCATAAGAAATCTATTGTATGAATTGTAGTGAGTTTTATGAAGTGTTTGTATAGTTTTTCACATGTACATAGGTTGCAATGGGAATAGTCTTTTACATACGCGGGTTTCTAAAAGAATAGTCATATACATCCATACAATATGTCCTAGGCAAGGGCACATACATATAGGTTGATGTTAGGTTACCTCAACATGTCATACAGGTGGTCTGCAAAATATTTCTGGGTAGAATAGATTTCCATAATATTGTTGAGGTTTCGTTTCTTGTTTGTATATTGGAGGACAAAGTTATCCTTAGATTTGGTAATTTTGCGAGGACTAGTTCTGTCCTCAGATTTGGTAACTTTGAGAGGATTGGTTTTGGTCATCATATTTGGAGAATTGGATAAAGTTGCAGAACATAAATATTGTGTCTCTTATGTATGGATGATTCATTTAGGATCTTATTGATCCTGATTCTTTTCGACATGAAATGAGATCAGAGATATAATAAATAAATGCACAGAGATATCACAGATATTCAATAATATAATAGAAATGTATCATAGATGTAACCATAAGCACATATATACAGTAATACATGATTTATATTAATGAAAGAAATGTATAGAGACTGTAAAAATACAGAGTGAAAGACTCGCTAGAATGGTGGAAGCTTATCTCTGAGAAGAGATGTGAGGGCTACTTGCATTCACAAAAAGATGATTATAATGAGGCTCTGAAGGCCTTTTTTCAATAAATAGGAATGAAAAAACCCTAGACATACAAAAACCTAACCCTAGGAGATGAAGCACCAAAAGTAATGTGGGCCCCATCTCGGTAAGTTAGTACATCAACTTCTAGGGGTCGTAACTTTTGCATACGATCTTTATTTTAGGCGTATGATAGCTCGTTGGAAAGGTATTGTCACGGAAATTCATTTTGGGGGATCAATCATACCTTTGGCTATCATTGAGAACCTCAATCACGAAAAACCTTCATTTAGGCCCTCAAAATGGCCCCGGAAGTCAAAACCTGCTAAAAATAGTAAATTGCCAAAATTGCTAGAAAATTGTTTTGAGCCAGTTGAAAAAGGTGGGTGGCCACCGATATCCACCTAGATCACTTATTGTATGTTATGTTGTGATAAAATAAGTTATGCATATCAGTGTGTTTATGTTTACAATTCAATTAGGTTAAATGTGTATAATTGTGGAAATAATAGACTATACTTCAGGTGCAATAAAATAGAACATGGTATCAGAGCTTGAGAATTGAAGAGAAGGGGATCATATTGAGACAATGTTTTGGCTACAACACTAGAAGAGTGTTGTACTTGTACTTATTCTTGTTCTTATACCTAGAATATCAAGATGGTGAATACATTGAATCTTGAGGATAGGCTGGAAGGTGCAACCAATTTTCGGGCTTGTAAGGTAAGGGTTCTCCTTTTTTTGGAAGAGAATGAACTAAAGGAGTATGTTGAGAATGTGGTTCCTTTTGTTAAATGATCCAATAGATTGTTCATTTCACAAGAAGAGGGAAGTGAAGGCCAAGTGTGTATTCCTAAAATCCAAGAAGGACCACTTGATTCCTCACATTGTCACGAAAGAAATTGTTAAGGATATGTATGATTCTTTGGTGGGTATTTACCAAAAAAATAATATTGGAATTTGGTAGGATGTTTCACTTGAAGCATCAAATTCATATTTTTCAGGATGATCAGTGAAGACACAATTTTCATTTATCTTATGAAGATTAATCAGATATGAGATCATCTCATATTTATTGGTGAGATAATGTAAGATGTTTAGTTGGTGAATGTAGCATTGAGAGGTCTTCCCAGGTCATGGGAAGTATTTTTCCAGGGGATCTATGTGTGAGATAGGTTACTAGAATTTGACAAATTATGGATTGATTGTATTTAGAAGGAGACCCTGTTATCATCCACGTATGATATGGATGGTTTGGTGAAGAGTAGCAATGATGAAAACCAAGAACTAGCGGCCCACACTAGAAAGGGAAGAAGGGGTTTTCTAGATAGAAGAGGTTCGTCAGGAAGAATGGTTTATCTTGAAAGAGAAGGAACTTAGTAATTAGTAACATCACATGTTATGAGTGCGATGAATTTGGTCATTATGCTTCACAAATTCCACACTGTAAGGGAAGAGGAAGAGGGAAGCATGCATCAACAACAGAGGTTGATGAGGTTGTAAACAAGTTCCATAGGGTGATCTTGTTGGTTTGTGTCCCTTCAGGTATTGTCTCCAACTGAGAGATATGGTTTGTGGATAACATTGAATCTTGCGATATGAAATGTGATAGATATTTATTTGACACTCTCATAGATACTGGGTAAGACTTAAGAGTGGATCTTGGTATGGGAGCCAAGCATTTGATACAAGGATAAGATATTGTATCATTTCAATTGCATTCAAGATAGATATTGAGTGTGTCAAATGTGTTGTGGGTTCCTTAACTCATAAGGATTTCCCTCTCAGTATTGGAGATTGAGAGGAAGGGTTATAATATATTGTTTAGATATGGACAAGTACTGCTTTTTCCTAAACCATATAGATTCATACTAGCAGTGGTTCTTGGAGATAGGGAGGGAAACCTATAAAGGTTGAGTGGCCAACCTATCAATGTTGTGACTAGCACAAGAAGAGAGACAAATGAGGAGGAGAAGGTGGCTCCATGAGTGGTGAGGCAGGTGACCCCACCAATGGTACAGGCTCAGAGGGAACCACATTTTCGAAGGAGTCAACCCTCAGGATCCAAGAAGGAGGAGAAACATCCCAAGACAATGCAAAGGATAGTGGACATGAAGCATATGGCCTCAGGGTATGTGCATACTCAGAGGTATTCAAGTTTCAAGTGGAGCATGTGATCTCAGAGTGATCTTGATCTTGGGGAGATTCAATTTCCTAAGAGGGAGAGATGGTCATGAAAGGGGATTTCCCCCTCAAGTTTAGTTGGGAGAGTGAAATATTCCAGGATTGACATACATGTGTCATGGGCGGAGGAGGCTAGATAAGAGCTTCATAGGCAGGAGGATTCTAAGGAATATGAGTCATCCATAGAGGATCCATGCATTTTAGCAGGTTATGATACTGTGATAGAGGAGGCCAAACAAGAGATTTAAAGGAAGGAGGCCTCTAGGGTATGTGAGACATGTATGGAGTATCCATGTGTTTTAGCAAGATGATATAGAGTGACCGAGGATGCAACCAGTCGAAAACAAATTACCTTAGTGATAAAGGATGTGGACAATCAAACATATTTTTCTCCTATGACCACGAATGCATCCAATAATACAGATTAGATAGAAATATCATCCAACCATGATGACTAGATTGCAACTGTGGTAAAAAATCTTATGTTGACAGAGTTCGATGACCCAGTGACAGAGAGAGTAGTTAGTTTGTACTATTAGAGTACAAATGAGGAAGAAAAACTCCTTGGATTTGGGAGAGAGATTCTTCTAGCACTATATGTACATCCAATTGATGGTGGAGGGGATACCTCCCTCGCTAAAATTGATTTTTGATTTTTGTAGCTTATGGAGGTATTCCCACAAGATGCCAAGGTGTTAGGCATGTTGGAATCTTCATTGGCACCATATTAGCCTTTTGGTTTGGTGAAAAAACCCTTGTATCTGAGTGGGGGCTTCATGGATTTGTTGATTTTCTTTGTAGGCTTGTCTTGGGGCTTCACACCCACAAATAAAGCTTAATTTTATGTTGAATTGTGCAGGGTATTCTATGGTGACCCCCAAGGATTGTATATAAAGGAGAAAGGTCATTGTGATATTTCATTATATTATTATGGGAAAATGGAGTTAGCATAAGTGAGTATGCACTTGTTCTAGGAGCCTTCGTGATTTCAATAAAGGAAAATTTTGCTAGGGTGGAAAATCTGGCCTAAGTTTGAGGACTCTCTATTTTCTATTCTTCATAGGGGAAGGCACAACTCATGTGTGTAAGAGAGAGAAAAACTCAGAAGGAAGAAATTGTACAAAGTGGAGTGAGTCATACAGATTGTCCGTAGAATTCTTTGCATGTACGCGGGTTGTAGTGGGAATAATCGCGTACATACATGGGTTGTTAAAGGAACAATCACGTACATTTGTAAAGTATCTTCTAGGTAGGGGAAGTTATGTATAGGATGATGTCAGGTGACCTCAACATGTTGTACATATGGTATACAATATATTTGTGGGAAGAAGATATTTCCATAATATTGTTGAGATTTGGATTCTTGTTTGTATATTGGAGGACAAGGTCATCCTCAAATTTGGTAATTTTGAGAGGACTAAATATGTCCTCGGATTTGGAGAATTGGATAAAGTTACATAATATAAATATTGTGTCTCTTGTATATTGATGATTCAGATTTGATCTCATTGTATGTTCCTTCGTGCTAAAATAAGTTAGGCATCTAAGTGTGTTTGTGTTTATAGTTCAACTTGGCTAATTGTGTATAATTGTGAAAACAATAGACCAGACTTGAGGTGCAGTAAAATATATCAATTTGAACAAATTTCTCTTTCCTCTTATCCTTAAAATATTTTTGAATGGATTCTCTTCAGTTTCCTTACTCATACATGTACGTGGCCTTCCTAATGGTCTTTGTCAAATTTATGGGATCATCATATTGAATCCTCTCTTTATAGAAATATGGAAGTCCACTCAAAAAAAAATTATCTTCACCTTCTCATCCTTGATAAACCCTACATACTTTAGAAATCCAAAGAGATTATTTTCATACTCTCCCATGGTCGTGCTTCCCAACCCGAGTTCAAATAAATATTGCATCTTCTTGTCTCAGAAGTTCTCTAAAATATAATACTTCAAAAAATATATCTTGAAATAATTACAAGTGATCATGTTGTCATTAATGTGTTCAAATTGGTTCAACTATCCCACTAGATAACAAATTTTCCATACAAATGGTATGTGGAAATTCTGGCTTCTAGGTTAGATGAGTAGTTGTGAAACTAAAAATACTTCCTGATTCCAAAAACCCATGCTTCAATATCATCTACCATTTCTCTTTCACCATCAAAGGATAGTCTCTTAAGCATCCTCAACTCTCCTTGCACAATTTTTAGTTCATGTCTTCTTCTTTAGTTCCTAACAAGAAACACTTATAGATTGCTTATGGAGTCTTCAAATGCATAAAATTTACTTGTTGAGTAAGGAGGTGAGTGATTTGTTTGAGTTATGCTAGAAATTCTTGAATGACCATTTCTTTTGTAGTTATCTCTTATTTCATGATGTCTACGTTCTTCCTCCTGTCTTGACTCTGATCCATTCTTTTTTTTCCTCTACAACTTATTTATTCTTTGGATCATTTAAGCATTTATTTGATTTTTTTCTATCATCATATTCTCATTGTCTAGTTTGTAACTATGCACTTATATTCTCAATCTTATCACAATATCTATTAATGTTTTTTTCTCCCCCCTTCTCCTGTTCCCATTTGATTTTTTCTTTGCATTACAAATGTTGATATTTTGACCTTTGGCTTCTCTCTCACGACTCAAGACTACCTCTCCTACCTCCATGTCCCAAATATCCATTCTCATCTTGAATTGATATGTTTATATCCCCTATTTATGAAAAATTTGCAAGAAACCATTTATGATAGAATTATGCATAGTATAAAAAATTGTCAATTAATGCTACAAGTCCTTTTTCTACTCAACTCATGAAGAATTATATCATAATTCTCCAAATTCTAATAATTCTAATCTATTCTCCTATCAATTATATTTTTAAGAGCTATAATCATGCTTCATTCTGATCTCTAAATTGAAAGTTATGCCTTCTTGAAAAATCCAATTTCACCCCATTTGTGCATTTTCTCCACTGGTGTAATTTTATTGAAAGACAACCTTTCAGCAATTGCAGAGGAAAATATGTCAAAAAATAGATCAAATTTTCTATGAGGCATAAATAATAATAATGACATGGAATTCATAGCAACTCTCATATTTTCAATTTGATTAACTAATAAAAAACTGCAGCAATATGTAAATCACAACTTTGCATTTTTCACCGCTTTTTCTAGACTTTGAATTTTTAGCAAAACTCACTATCTCTGAATTTGTGAACTTCTGGAAAATTTTCACTAAAACAAGGTTGTTTTTATTAAGGATTATATAAAATTTTGAGTATATAAATTTTTTCAGTTTTGTGAGTTGGGGTCACATTTCCTCTCAAAATATCAAAAATCCCCCAAAAGTGGTCAAGAATAATAGATTTTGGCCTATTTTAGCATCTTAATTCCAATATCCATAGAATATATTCAATTACCTCATGTGTTATTTAAATGTATTCTTTTTGGGCTCTCTCTAATAATTTCAAATTAATCTGGATCTCTGCAAATGATCTCGAGCCAAATCTTAAAAAATCGTTATTTTTAAATTTTTGACAAATCCATGTAGAAATGGGAAATTTCCCTCTCTAGAACTTTTCTAGACCTCCTCTCTAACGAAAACCCCCAAAATATTAATCTCAATCCCACTTAGTCTGCTCAAGTTGTGGAAAAAATAAGAAAATGGCTCGAGACTTCTTTTATGACTTGATGGACAGTCTTTCCTATGTGGAAATATGCTAATGTGGTTGATGACCTGGAAGGGATGTGGCACTGACATGGAACCAACCATTGGCCCACCAGATAATTCTTTTATACTTCCTATTATATCATCCCTTTAATATCCATCGTTAATCTTAAATCAGAAGAAATATGGACTATTGATCCACTCTCTTTCGGCAATCAATGATTGACAATTTATTTTGTAAACCAAAGTTTCCCACCGATCCCCCTGATGCCCAATCATATTTCATAGAACATGGGCTATTTTTCTTGGAAAACCAAAATTTTCCCATGAACTGCGTCAATCCCTGATCATCAACAATCGACCATCAACAAATTCCTTTGATGACTTACTTAGTTAAAATTTCATCGAACCCCGACCACCAGATGTCGTCCATCTCTTGTCCAACATGGAAAATATGTTGATGTGCCATGATACATATATGATGAAATGGAATGTCACATAATCTTAAGGAATCAACCGGGATGATGTGGCATGACACATGTATGCTGACATGGCATGACACATCACCCTCCTTTTTTTTCATCGAAAATTGGTAGTTTATCTTTGAAGAAATTTTAACTTTGCAATAAATTTTTTGACCCCTGACCATCGACAATCGATGATGGGCTATTTCCTTTGGATCCTTGAACTCCATTCACCAAAACTTGTCAATCTCCCACCATCGGTTATTGATGATCAAATATTTCTTTTGGTCAAATCAAGTCTTCGCCAAACTTGTCGATCCGAACATCGACCATGTGTGAGTTCCTTTGATGAACTTCAACACTTACACATTTCAACCAAAATCCAAGGGAATATGGGTCGTCGATATCCTACTCAAAATGATCCTAACTGTTGATTTTTCGTCGACTTCCCAAACGACCAAAAATGAATATGGACAATCGAACTTCCCCTTTTTTCAAAATGCTGAAAATAATCTTGGTCGTTGACTTGGTAGCCTTGCAAAACTTTGAAACCATATTAATTTTTAAATTTATCAAGGGTGAATCTCAATCATTGATCTCAAGATCAAGCACGATATTGAACGTCAATTTTTCAAACTTGTCCTAATGCTATAGTGGCCATTAAAATTCAATTTTTTCGACCTTCCACGTTGAATTCATCTTTGAAACTCTACAGATCAACTCCATTAAATTTTTAGACAATCATGAGTCATTTAATTCATATCTTGCTCATGAAATTGAGAATTTTCTCTCTAATTTTTCTATTTTCCCACAAATTCGCATAGACTAAAATCTGCGATAGTGAATTTCCCAAATTCACACTCATCCTAACCCATACTAGTCCAATGTTTGAACAAGATAGTCTCATACAAATATGTAACATACTTCAAATCAGACTTCAAGAACTCATTTCGAATTCTCCTAACAATTAATTAATAAAGAAGCATGAAAGAAATGAAATAAATGCACATGAAATAATCATGATTCATGCTAGACTTAAAAATAATGTTTAATAATTTGATGCACAAAACTAAATTGCAAGAAGGCACATTAAAAATACATATCTCAAAGAAAATAATTAATACACAACATAAATAAATATACAAGTAAAGAAACACATGACAGAGAGCACTTATCTTTACAAAAAATAATCGCCAACTGGCTGCAAACCAAGGACATTCCACCCAACCTTAGACACAGATGTTCCAAGTCACAATAGCAGGTCACCCCTAAGTCAGGGCTATGAATCCATAAGGATGAGTTACAGAGAGACAATCAACTTCCCAAACTAGTCAACACTCAATCTCTCACAACTTTCTCAACACACAACAATACAAAGTACACCATCTATCTTCTCACCATCTTGCACCACCCAAACACAATGAACCCCCTTCATTTCCACGTTATCCCTCATGATTTCCACTTCTCCCAAGGGATCCAATGCATCTGGTGAAGAATCTCAATATTCGGACTCTCAGGATTTGCAGCTATGAGTAAGGTTTAGCACATGCTAATGCATCTCTAGAATATAGGCACCAATTGATCGATGGAATACACCAATAATTACTACATCCAACAAAAAAATGGCGTATTTCCTTGCAATTCATTCGAATGTCCAAAAGAAAGAACAAGAATGAATGAAGAACCAAACGAAAAAATGAAAAAGTGAGCCCCCAAAGAACCCAAAGAGGGGCTTATATATTTACTTGGAAACAAGGAAGAACATGACATTTACCGAAAAAGTTCATGTAATCACTTTTCTCAATTGAGACCAAGATGGGTAGATAAAATATAATAAAAATACTAAGACCCTTTATCCCTCTCTCTCCTGGAATCATAGCCCCCTATAACTCTTGTCCTTATCGATCTTGCAACTAGTGATGAATTGTATTATTTGCAATGTTCAAATTATTACATTTCATGGGCACACCAACCTCTTTTAATTTTTTGGCCACTCTAGCCTTTCACCAAATAAACAAAATACACTGTTATTCTGGGGACTCCAAACCAGGGTATTACAATGTGTGGCACAAGTGGGATCCCAATATTGGATAGATCACTCAAATCATGTGAAAATGCATGTAAATGGGCTCAAAAATGAAACATTCCCTCCAAAGTATGCAATGTTTCATCTAATAGGTACAACATCCTCTCCAAAAGGGTGTAATGACCTCAAAAGTAGTTGAACATCCTAAAACATAAGTGAGTTGGCCTCCAAAAAAAGTGGGATGGACTCCATAAATAATGCAATTGGCTTCCTCAATATCCTCCAAAATAAGAAGGGCCAATCCAAGTCATATCCATGCAAAGTAAATCATCCAAAGTAATGCGCAAGTGGTACCCAATGTAGTCGTCAATCTAGAGGCATGCACACCAGTTCGATGCAACATAAACAATTAAGGTATGTCCGATGTAAATTCCATTAAGTAGATTGCATTAAGACTCATATTCAAATTTCACAATAACTCATAGAATCCATACAATGTTCCAAGTTTAGCTATGGGAGGGTTGTCAGTAACTCCTATTACATGTGCCAATACCAAAGAAGAGAAGTAATTCCCAAGAAAACATATCAAGAATCATGTGTAGTGAAAGATGGTCTCATTTGGTGGGTAACTTCATGAGTTTTATTGCAAAGACATGTGGTGGTGTTTAATATATTCATCTCCATGAGTTCCTTTAAAGTTTGAGGGATCATTTGTGCACTGATTTTCCCTTTCCTCAACACTATGTCTTTCCACCCCCCTTTTTCCTTTTTCTTTATTCATTTAACCTTTTCTAGATTTTGACTTTTTTTTTACTTCATTTAGTACCTTTTTAGATGTGAATTTTATTGCATAGGGCTTGGGTTTAGGGCCTCATAGTAAGGGGGCATTACTCATGATATATATTTTTTGTATATGATGTTCATCTTGACCTTATAACTTTGATCTAGTGAGGGGGTATTACCTAGATATATATTTTTGCATATGATGTTCATCTTGATTCTATAACTTGATCTAGTGGAGGCTCTTCTTTGGGAAGATGAAACACAACCTTTTAGTGGCATATGACAACCAACCTAGTAGTGGGACAATGGAAATCAAGAAGGATGAGAATGGCGTATAGATTGAGGAAACTAGACATATCAAATCCACATATTGTGAACTCAACCCAAGAGTGACACTTATCTAGAAGATGATGAGCACCAAGGTGAAACAAGGAAAATGCACAAATTGAGAGCATCATGATCCATTATCCAATCCAACCCATGGTCACTACTTTTATGAAAAATAGATAAGGAATTAACAGTTAATATGAAACAATGAAATAATGTACCTCATGCATGTCAAGCACCATAATCATCAATGGAGGATAAGCAGTATCGTGGAAAGCATCTCCAATCAACCTGTCTGCAGGAGAACCTTGTATCTCTTTCATGAAACTATTATTTCAGTATTAATATCATAGGAGAAAAATCTCCTCTAATTACTACTAAATGTTATGGGGTAACATACATTCCTATTAGTATTGAACCTAAGGATAACTATTTTCTTCCAAGAATGAACCAAAGTTGTGAATAGAGGGGTGTCTCCAAATATTCATTACTTATCTCCCATCAAATAAAAAATGACGTTCCTTATAGGGGGAATTCATCCTTTTAATTAGTCCCTCTGATCATCAAAGGGATCTCGAAGTTGTTTACAGGGTTACCCAAAGGCAATGCATGGGGCATAATCGGTAAATCTCACTGGTAAACAAGATATGGAGATGGTGACTAAGGTTGTAATTTCCATTATTAGGTGATCCCAATATTGTGGTATGTTTACTATATAATAACAAAGTTAATTTATCTCAACCAATAAAATAGTTTCTATGGCTACATAAACCATTGATGATACTTTCAAAACCATGCCAAGACCAACCGATGTAGGAAGGTCCTTCAAATTGCTTTTTACAGAAAATGTTAAATTAGCTCTTGGATGGGGAATTACCTCTCTTATGGGTTCTGCAATGGCTCTATTTGTAGTATTACTATCTATTATCTTGGAGATTTATAATTCTTATGTTTTATTGGATACAATTCTAGTTAGTTGGGGACAAAGAAACTCCATAATATTTCCTTTGTACTCTTGAAGAGTAAAAGACAAGAGTTTCAAACCTAGACCAAATAGGGGGTTTGATTTTTTATCTCATCTTGTTACAATAGCTTGATCATGTAATTACTTGTTTGTAATGATTTTTGGAATATTGGTGTGCAACTTGTTGAAATCAATCCATATTTATAGTAGAGAAGACCAATATGTTATCTTCATCAAGATGGTCCTACCTTGTTGGGTATCTAACTGATAGAATATTGGATACCTAGAGGACACGGTTTATCATTGATATGTTCTAGGAAGATATGAACTATGGTTTATACCTATCATTTCCTCATCACTAGGATTCCAATAAATAATTTGGGAGAAGTGTTTCCTGTAATGAATTGAAGGATCCATCCCCTCTCATAATTATGTTGATTATGACCGAAGAATGATATAGTATCTGATTTCTCTTAGTTATCATATTTTGTTGATTGAGTGAAAATTATAAGTTTATTACCCAAAGAACCTTATGAGGATTTGTTAAAATCATCTAGGTATAATTAAAATATGAGGTTTGGATTGACTCATTTATTGAGATCTCGACAAGATAATTCCTATCAATCATCTATACTAGTTCTTTTCTAGGAAAATGTTGTGACTCGAATAAGGTAAAAGATCATTCAAAAGGCCTATATTGATTTATCATAAGGATTAACCAACTTGAAATTTTGACGCTGTAAAATCTTGTAATAGAAATGTTGGACTATTTCAAATCATCTTCATTTCCTGGTGAGTGAGGCTTATGCAATTTAGATATTCATATCCAAAATAATTTGTATGTTCTTTATGAACAAGATTCAAGTGATTGCAAATAATACCACTAGTAAATATGTTCTTTCTCATGTGAATCTATTTTATTGTTTAGTGAGTATCACGCTGAACTATTTTTTTTAGTAAAAGTAACTACATGTTCTACTATGTATTTTTAGTATCATTTGATCAATACAAAAGCTTTTTTCTATGTTCAATACATGATGGCTAAAGTTAACTTTGTGCTAACTATATCATTTACGGTAATAATAGATCATTCATTTTCCTAAAGTCAAATTCGTTATTGGACAGTCAAAATTGGGTACTTCTTTCTCATGTGAATATA
>SNQJ01S0044962.1:37791-49835 GCA_010110895.2 Picea sitchensis
ATATATATATATAAGCGTTGTCTAATTGTTCTACCAAATAGTTTTTTTCGCAGAAATCCGACGTTATAAATTTACACGAAACCACTATTTTTTGTTGTTTAAAATCCATTTTTGAATGCAGAAATGGATTCAACATGCTGAAAACCCCCTAGAGATCTTGGATTATATAGACATAATCACTCAAATATGCAAATCTAACAACTTCTCGTCGGATTTTGGGCAAAAGTCCCTGGAAAATATTATCAGAAAATAGTCATTTCGTAGAACGTTACTATCCACGCATCCACCACTTTATCTACCATGTCCTCCACCAATGAATTGACTATCCATCCCTCCACCACCTCCTCCACCCTTGTTGAATTTTTTTGACAAGTAAAAACATATTTTGTTAGTTTTGGCATAAATTTTCACTGCAACCTACAAATTGATATATCCTTATACTATTTTAAATCTCTTGATGAGGGACACATTTTGTAACTAATTAAATTCACTTACAGTTAACTAATTTTTCATAGCTTTCAACAATGAATTAAAATAGATTTAGCTACTTTCTACAACCATCAAATACCACAACAATAACACATGTAAATAAATTAAAGAAACATGGTAAAACACTTATTTTTAAACAAGATTTGTGTAACCAACTGCTTAAGACAAACGTTCCACCCAACCATAGACTGACTGCTACAAATCTCAACAACTAGGCAACCCCAAACCGAGGCTAGTAATCCAAAAAAGAGGGCGGTCTCTCACTGTCCACTCATAGCTTAGAAAACTCACAACCCACTGATATCTTTCTACAATTATCTCGATTTTCCATCAAATCTCTTCCTTTTAAAATTTCCAACCCATGGAATGTACCCCTTCACTGATCTTAGTGCCTCATGCATTCCATTCGTTTATCTGGGTCTCTCTGGCATAGATAATCAGGAATCACTCAGCTAGGAACTCAAGGGAGCTTGCTACTAGGAAAACTATGAGCAAACCAACAAAAAACACTAGATGTTACAGTTCAAAACACCCAGTTGTTCACTCCTCATTACTGATAACTTGGATCTTTAATTACCAACTCCAAATATGATCCAATATACTCCAACTCTCTCTAAAATTCTCCCTCCATAATTTCACTACTTCAAAGATTTATTTCTTCCTATCTACTTGCTCCTCAAGCCCAAAACACGACTAACTAAAATGGATGACCCCACCCATACAATTATTCTCTCTTTGGCTTGGCTTGTTTGACTCACACTGTTCCCCCAGATGATTGTACTCAACCCCCATGTTCCTAATAACTATGGGATGTGACTAACAACACCCACCATCTTACATGTATTCAATGATTTTCTTTGGGAACACTCAATTAGAAATGGGAAGGTTCATACACCAATAAAAAAATTAGGAAAATGGGTTTAATTAATATCCATGGGTAATTCCACTTGGACCCCTCTTGGAAATTATCGTAGGCACTCCCCCCTCTTGTGGATTAATTCAACTCACATCTCCTGTCCATGTCTCCTTAGAAATTGGTTTCACACTTTATTATTTCAACATTGAAATACAATTCACATGTTACATCGCTTTGGTCGTAGCATATTACATCACTTTGGCCATAGTAATACATTATATCTACATAAACATTAATCAAACTGGGGATTATAGTTGGATTGATACATTTCCACTCCCCTAGAATTGTGTGTCATCCTCTATGCACTCTATGTCGATATACATATACACAGATTTACATCACAATATGTAGAAATATAAATTATACAAATTAACAACTCCAGGAAGAGCTCCAACCATAATCTCATGTTCCTTTGAACTTGCCAACCCAAGAAATGCACCATTCATTTATCAAGGTTAACCCAAGGGATGTACCATTTGGTTATCAAGGCTAACCGAACGGTTGTACCATTTGTTTATCAAGGCTAACCCAAGGGATATGCCATCTGTTTATCAAGGATAACTCAAGGGATGAGTCATTATTTTATCAAGGTCCCCAATACAGTTGGCTAGGACTCTCAGATGTGGTTCTTGAACTCCAGCTGCTCAAAATGGAGTCTTTCATTCCATTTTCTTCAAAATTGTCAAACATTTGTGGGCAATATTCCCACATGTTTTTGTCATGCTCCCTTGTAGAATCCTCAGGACCGTAGCCGGTCCATTGAATCTTTACCAACCTTATGTCTTTGTTCCTAAGAACTTTTAATTTCTACTCCACGATGCATATTGGTTCCACCCAGAAATCTGCTTCGCGCTCCACCTGAATAACATTCCAATCAATTATGTGGTTAGGGTCATGCAAATATTTGTTTAATAATGATACATGAAATACGGTATGCACTCTCATTGTTGTAGGAAATGCTAGCATGCATGCAACTGGCCCTATATGTTCTCATATTTCAAAAGTTCCACAATATATTGCTACCAGCTTTGCGCAATTTCCTAATCTTACCAAACTTCTCTTTTCCTTCACTTTTAAAAACACACGTTCTCCCACATTAAAATCTCTAAACACTCTGTTTTTGTCTACATAAGTTTTCTTTCTATCCCTGGTAACATTTGAATTATGTTTTATCCTTGTCATCTTCTCTTCCATTTCTTTTAGCAATTTTGGCCCAACAACGACTCTATATGTGTTATTAGTATGTTACATTTTATGCCATACAATGTTTCAAACATACTTATTTTCAATCAAGCCTGATACCCATTATTGTAAGAAATCTCAACTAAATAAATAAAATCTTCCCACTTTTATGGTTGATCCATCACATACATTCTAACCATGTCCTTGATTAGCTTCTTGGTTTTCTCCATTTTCCCATCTAACTCTGGGTGATATGTTGTACTAAGATTTATATTTGTTCCAAAGCCTTTGAATAAACCTTTCCAAAAGTTGGAAGTAAAGTTTGGATCTCTGTCTGAAACTATTCCCTTAGGCACTTCATGTAGCTTGGAAGCTTCTCTCATATAAATATCTGCAATATTTGTTTCCTTGTGTGTAGTCTTTACTGGAATAAAATTTGTTTCCTTAGTCAATTTATCCACCACCACCATGATGGAATCATGTTGTTTCACTATTCTGAGAAGATTTATAATAAAATCAACTATGAAAACTTCCCACTTCCCTTCTGGAATAGGAAACAGCTGTATAAAACATGTTGGGTGTCTATGTTCAACCTTCACTTTTTGGCATTCTAGACATTTGACTATGTAATTAGCCACTTCCTTTTTCATCCCTGGCCAAAAGTATTGGCCTCTTACTGTTGCAATTTTTTTCTAATATCATGGGTGCCCAACATATGGAACATTATGCATTTCCTTTAGAACTACATTTTTCATCTCACTGGAATTCAACATATATACTTTTCCTTTGTAGATGTGAATTCCATCTTCTTTCATCTCATAAGAATTAAATTTCCGCTGAAAATTATCTTGTTGTATGTTTCTTTTACTTTTAGATATTGTTGATATGAATTTGATGTTGCAATAATTTGATCTTTTAGGTATGTCCTATACATGATGATGGTTGCCATATGCAATTCATGAGCTCTCCTACTGACTACATCATCCACTTTATTTTCTTGGTCTTTTATATGCTTAATTTTGAAGTCATATTCACTCATAAATTCTAGCCATCTAGTGTGTCTGGCATTTAGTGTTGGTTGTCCAAATAAATGCTTCATACCAAAATGGTTTTTCCTTAGCTCAAATTTCTTACGCATGAGGTAATTCCTACACATTTTCAATGAATGTACAATTACTGCTAACTCTAGATCACGGGTGGCATAATTTCTTTCATGCTCCTTTAATTTTCTAGACTCATAGCATACCACATGATCATTTTTATTGAAAAATCCACCGAGCCCGTCCTTGGATGTATCGATGGACACAACAAAATCTTCATTCAAATATACAATATTCAATATTGGCACACTTCTCAATATTCCCTTCAACTGTTGAAAACTATCTTCACACTTAGAAGTCCATTCAAACTTCACTCCCTTCTTTTGCAAAGAAGTGACTGGACTTGCAATCTTTGAGAATCATTTTATGAATCTTTGGTAATAAACGAAAAGACCCATAAATGATCTGACCTCTATAAAATTCTTTGGTATTTTCCATCCTCTAATTGTCTCTATCTTATCATAATGAACTTCTATTCCTTCTACTGAAATTATATGCCCCAAGTAGTGAATATTTTTTTGATAAAATATGCACTTACTTATCTTAGCATACAATTTATGCTCTCTTATAACTTGCAACACCATTCTTAAATGTTAATCATGTTACTCTTCCAACTTGCAGTAGATGAGTATATTATATAGGAACACAATTAAAAACTTTTCCAGGTTCTCTCTGAACACTCCATTCATCAAACACATAAAAATTGTTTGGGAATTTGATACTCCAAATCGCACTACCATGAATTCATAATGCCCATTTCTTGTCAGGATTGATTTATTGTTGATGTCTTATTCTTTTATCTTTACTTGATGATAGAATGATCTCAATTCAATCTTGGAAAAGATTCTTGCATCCTTCAGCTGATAAAAAAAATCAGCAATTCTTGGAAAATGATTATTTTTCTTTATTGTGATCTTATTAAGTTGTTTGAAATCAACAAAGAGCCTTAAGGTTCCATGTTTCTTCTTCACAAAAAGAAATGGGGCTCCCCAAGGTAACAAACTCGGGTGTATATACCCCTTCTTTAACAACTATTTAAGATGCATTTGCAACTCCTTCAATTCTAGTGTGCCCATTCTGTAAGGCGGCTTGGACACTGGGGAAGCTCTTGGCACCAAATCAATAGAGAAATCAATGCATATTTTTGGTGGTAATCCTGGAATTTCTCTAAAAACACGTTTAACATACTTTAAAACCGGATGGTATTCAATGCTTGTCACTTTATCTTCGGTTTCCTCTTTTGTATGGGCTGCAGAAATCTGACATCCCTTTCTAAAACTCTTTTTCAGTTGTATAGTTGAAATCGCTCTAACAATTACATCTCTTGTAATGCCTTGAATATTTCCTTGCTTCCCTTCCTCATCAACACATGTGATTGTCTTGTTGTAACAATATAGGACAACATGATGTTTTTCCAACCAATCCACACCAATTAGACAGTCATATGAACCTAATGGTAGGATGTTTACATCTACCTTTATGTTAAGTCCATTCATGTCTATTAGACATTCTTTAACCAACTCATTGATTTTTCTCTTAGCTCCCATGGCTAACTGAACTAACCAGCATTTCTTATGCTTTCTCTATTGCAAGTGAAATATTTCAACAATGTTAGCATTTATGTACCTATGGCCATCTCTAGAATCAATTAAAATTTGTATGGGCTAATTATCAATCTTACCTTTCACTTTAATCGTGGGAGATTGATACATTGTTTGCTTGTTGTCCAAGGTTCCATAAATCCTTGTAATGTTTCCTCCCATATATTCTAGTGTTTCAACCTCTTGAATGTTGTGGACAATCCCCATTATTTGTCCTTTGTGAGGGAAGTCCCTATATAAATTATTTTCCTCGCATCCCCAACATTGTCCAGACTATTGCCTCTGCCTTTTCCCAAATGAATCTGTAGTCTTGTGCTCATTTTGGGTTGACTGAACTTGCTTATTTGTTTGGGAGTTATTTATGAGAAATAGTGGCTTAAAACCTTTCTTCCTTTGATCATTTTTCCCTTTCATCTTTTCATTCCAATCTTTTTGGAAACTTGGTCTTCCTTTGCCCTTCTCATAAATATGCCTTTCTCTCCTGATGACCTCCTCAAAAGTATTGGGGTTATCATATTAGATCTTGACACTATTGAAGGAGTTTAACCCACTTAGAAACCTTTGGATTTTGACGTTCTCATCTTTGATGAAGTCTACATACTTCAACAATTCAAAGAACCTCTTGTCATATTTTTCCATTGTCATGGTTCCCAAATTTAGTTCAAATAATTATTTCATCTTCCTTTCATAATAAGGCTTAAAAAAATATTTATCTTTGAAATACCCCTTGAACTTTCTCCATGAGATTCTCTTTTGATCAAGATTCTTGTTTTTCTTGAGTTGATCCCACCACATATATGTCTTTCCTTGCAAGTGGTTGGTCGAAATTCTAGCTTCTACCTGGGAGGGTTAGTCATGCAGCTAGAAATATTTATTCTTTTCCAATAACCAAGCCTCTACCTCTTCTCTTTTCATGTGCTCATCATTGAAATTTGGTGGCTTCATCCTCCTGAGATAACCTTGTGATATGTCTGCCTCAGGCCTTCTACGTTTCCTCTAAATAGGAGACACACTTCGATTGCTCCCTGGCCCTGAACTTGCACGAGTTCTTCTAGTGGACTGCTTTGGAGAATTATGTTGATTTATCATGCTTCTTGACTTTCTATGATTTCCATTCTCATCCCTTTTACTACAGGATATTGATTATGACACTTGTCTAGAACTAGCTTCTTGCTTAGTTCCAAATTCCTTTTTATTTTGCTTATACAACATGTTTAAGATCTAAAGTATCTCTTTTTGAGCCTTCTTAATCCTTTCATTATCAACTCTATATATATGCACTTCCCTATGCAGGATTCTCAAAGTGACATGTTTTTTTCTATCTCTTCTTCCATTTGACTCTGAATCAACATTCCCCATGCTGACATGTAGACCGCAGACCTCTTCCTCATGGCTGTGAGATCCTTGAGCATCTTCCATAAATCTATTCATCATATAAGAAAAAAAAATTCTTTCATGTACCTTTAACTCTGCAATAAATGTACATGTAATAGTTACTGTTAGAAGCATGCATAGCACAAAACATTCCATCCATTATAATACATGTTATGTCTTCATCCATTTATGAAGGAAACATTGCACAAATTCAAATTGTTATTCCCTTGATGTATTCCTCTCTAAAACAATTTTCCAATGATTGTACTTGATCCATATTATTTTCATAACAAAATGAAAGAAGAGATATTATGATGAAATACTCACAAATATTGCCAGAAACAGAGAAATACAACAATACATGATTTCTATTAATGAAAGAAATGTACAAAGACTGTAAAAATACTTACTGCAAAACTCATTGTAATGGTGACAACTTTATCTCTTAGAAGAGATGTGAGGGCTACACTCATTCACAATAAGATGAGTACAACGAGGATCTGGAGGCCTTTTTTATAATAAACATGAATTCCAAAACCCTAACCCTAGGAGATCATGTGCCAAAAGTCATGTGGGCCCCGTTGGCGTAAGTTAGTACATCAACTTCCTAGGGTCATAAATTTTGCATATGATCCTTGTTTTAGGCGTGTGATAGATCGTTAGAAATCTCTTTTCGAGAACTACACATTATGATGTCAAATTCTGACTTCGTCTGTAGTTTGGCTATGGAAAGACAAGAAAACATTATTTAGGGCCCCAAAACGGCCCTAGAAGTACAGAAACATGCACTGACATGAAAACTTCCAAAATAAGTCAGTTGGAATAGGTGGGCAGCCACCATTATCCACCTGGATTTTGTGTAGGGCTTCCAGATGACCTTAGAAGTGTAGAACCCATAATTACAAAGAAGTGTCCCCATTATAGAGAAACGTGCTAAACTAAAAAATGTCAAGATGAGCCAGGAGAAATTTGGAACATTTGGGTGGCCACCCATATCCACATGGATCAGTCCTCACCCCTTAGGAAGCAATGGTCTCCATTGCGTTGAGTGCCCAAGGAAGAGGGGAACATGTTTGTTGAATCTGAATCTCGGTGAGTTGTGTTCCTTGTTGGAGAAGTTGCATTACTTGGTTTGTGGAAGGCTATCACAAACATGTTTCTAGAGGGGTTGAATCTATTACACCAACCTATTGTATCTAGTCTGGACGAGGAATTTTTTAGACACCATAATAGGTGAAGAAACAATATCTTCTTTCTCTTCTACAATCTACTTTTGTTGGATAGATGGTGTTGAGGATACAACGGTTGTAGTGGCCTTATGTGCATCCTTTGAACAAATTGTGAAGAGGATTCATTTTGCAGTATGAGATATTACCTTGCGGCATTGTTTTGTTGGAACAGTAGTCATAACTAACTCTACGATAATGTAGAGATGATCCCCTGGAGTAATAATGACACTACATGGTCGAGACTCATAAACAACATGAATTTTTCACAAATATGGTTGGCCCAAAACAACATCAAAGACATCAAAAGGGGAAACATCACATACTACCTCATTCTTGAAGGGCTGGATGGCATAGGACAGGTGGCACTATTCGCTAACACAGGGATTTCATCCTCGGTGAAGCCACCCGATGTTGTATTGTTGCGGGTGTGGTGTTGTCGACAACCCCAACTATTTAACAACCTCAACTGAGATGAGGTTATTATGGCTTCAACTATCAAGAATGAAATGCAACGGCATCCCCTTCACCCACATCTATGAATGGAAGAGGCACTCCCCCTCTTCAAGATCTATTGGTTCTTCTAGTTGAATTTTTGGATTCGTGGCAGTAGTAGTTGGGTATGCATCGATGATTTGTTTTTTTTCATTATTTTCTAGATCAGATTTTGAATTAGGGTTCAACTCATTGTCTTTGATATTGACTACCAATGAATGTTTTGAGTGACATTCATATGTTTTGTTGCAGGGGATTTTTTGGAAGTTGCACCACTTCCTAGTGTCATTCGTCGCCTTTCCCTTACCCTTCTTTCCTGTGTCTTGGACTGGTTGTTGATAGGTTGTTCATTAGGGTCGTATTTATCATGCTTTGGTTGTTGCGGATTTGCATACCCAAACTCTCGTTTGTTCCAAGGATAATTTTAAGGATGAAAATTTATATTAAAATGTAGAAACATGGGCTAATCTTACTAGTCCTTAATATGCAAAATGTAAAATGTTTGGTGATAGTTTTGTAAAAATATTCAAATTTCTAAGGATTTAATATAGCTTCTATTAAATATTGGTGATTTTTAAGGTAAAATAATTTTATTCTATGGAATTTGGGAAAATCTTTTTTAGAAAAAAATTATATTAGCATATCTATTTTTGGGAAAAACCATGGAAAATTAGCCCATTTGTGAAATTTGTCCCCTAAAGTCATCTATGGTTTACTCTGGTGCCCAAATTTCTGCTCGATTTTGACAAAATATCGATAAGAAGCTCCCAGTGATGAGATGCTTAGGAAATCCATTTCGGTTTGGATGTACCTATGTAGAGCACCACATTATTTCATAATTATATGTCGCTCGGAGTCTTTGATACCCATCTTTGTACACAAGGTATGGAAAGTATTTGTGAACTCTGACACTATTTGGACCTTCTCTTGCTACAATGTGGTCCATCTCATGTACTGGTCTTCATAGTTATCAACATAACAATATTATTCCTTGACCGCATCCATAAAAAAAAATCAATTGGGCTTGACCCTGTATATTCCAGAGTCCTTTGTGGAACATTGCTCCCAGTAAGTTTCCCACCAATGTTTGACATATATTTTACCATTTTTCTAGGGCATCTACATCTATCTAACCTTCAAGTATAGGAACATCAAATTTAACTTGTACCTTGAAAGGAGAAGTTCCTCTAAAGTGACCACTTGATGAAGATGTGTATGTTTCTATTAGAAGGCGTTGAAGGATGTGGGAAAAGTGTTGATTAATTGGGTTGGTTTCCATTGATGTCAACCCTTGCAGAAAGTTCAGTATCGAATTCTGGTAGCACAAAGGTTTGGGTAATGGACCCAAGTTTGTTTGATGAATAATGGTATGAGTTTTGATATATTTGTAGGTAAGCCTATTCTAGATGGATAGTACATGTCATGCCATTTCTGGTGGTATGTGAAACGTCACATAACTTCTCACGGTTAGAGAGTTATGGCCATGTGAAGTTGGAGAACCCTCATGAGTCATCTAAAAGCCCCAAAAAGTCAAAGTGTTTACAAAAGAAATTATTTAAATAATAAAGTTAATGGAGAACTCCCTAAAATAAGGAAAGTGGGATGCTACATGAAAGTATAAATACGAGGCAATGATCTCTCATTTAATCACACATCAATATCATCGAATATATATTTTTGTGAAAGCTTATTTTGGAAGGTATTATTGATAGAGAAAAACTATAGCAGAAAAAGTGTGGCACGAAAAGTGCGGCAGAAAAAGTGCGGTAGGAAAATTGTAGAAGAAAAAGTGCAGCACAAAAAGTACAGCAGAAAAATCACGGCACAAAACGTATGGCAGAAAAATCGTGGTACAAAAATAGCGGCAACAACATGGTTGGGGTCTATTTATGAGAGATATGGAACATCTTGTTTGAGGTATGTTTTGTGAGCTAGGGTTTAGCTTTTGAGATGGTATTGGATGTTCAGTATTGTTGCATATATCATATTTGTTGAGGGATACAATTTGTATTTTGTTGTTGGTATTTGGCATATGGGTATTGGTCTTTTGGTTGTGATGTGTTGTTGAAGTTGTTGGTTTAGCTTTAGGCTACATGATAGTGAGGTTGTGGCACATGGTTTGATGTAAGGGTTTATGGTATTTGGTTATGGATAGTGTCATGTATTGCTAGATAATTTTTTATGGTTATATTGGTATATGTACTTGGTGTATGGTTGAGGTACATGTTTGAGACAAGTAGTTTGTGAGTTGGCACATAAATAAGCAGTATACTTTATGATGTTGGTACATATTTATGATTCATAGTTGATGTTCATTTGATGCATTATTGGTACATATTTGGTGAATGGTTGATACACTAATTGATGGTACAGGTTGGGGTACATGTTGGTGCATGGTTAATGCATTTGTTTATGATACAGGTTGATTACAAGTTGTTTGGACAGGCTATTGTGACATGGTATTTGTACAGGTTTGGCACATGGTTGATGCATTTGTTTATAGTACAAATTGATGTATGGTACATGTTGGCACAAATTGTTACAAGTTGATTATATGTTGATTAGTATAGGTTTACAACAATATATCTCACTATGATAGTGTGACAATGGTTCCATCATTCTACTTCTACGTCGGGGCAGTTGGACGGGGCAAGGAAAGATGGTTGTAGCCACCTTCTGGTTGTAGCCAGAGAACATAGGGGGTTGTAGCATCCTTCTGGTTGTAGGCTTGTAGCTAGAGAATCGGGGAGTTAGAGTTTCCCGCGGGTTGTAGCCTAAGAAACTAGGGAGTTGGAGACTCCTTCTAGTTGAAGCTAGAAAACAAAGAAAGTTGGTGCTTCCAATGAATGTAATTCTTCAATACATATAAGAAAAATAATTATGTGGTTTTCTCTGTGTTTGGGTTTCCACGTAAAAACATCGGTGTACTGTGTATGTGTATGATTGTTGATTTGTTCATTGTTTATTTACTCTGCAATTATTAGATGATAATTCTACATTGATATAACACTTTCATTATATGGTTGAAAAGGTTTAAATTGCTCTATTACTGATTCACCCCCCTTCTCAGTAATCAAACAAAAAGTTCTCCATGATTTTGTCCCTATGTCACACAAGAGCTTGCTCAAGAAACAAGTTAATAGAATCTTCGTCTCCGTCATTTTTATTTTCTCCCCCCATGGAGGGTTTCGTGGGCATGAGAGAGAAATATCCCTCAAGAGAGACAAGCTCAATACCCCACTTGCTATAATCGGACCTCGTCAAGGACATGCATTGGAAAAAATCAAGAGAATCCTTCTTTGATACCACTAATCCGGATTATGTTTGGAACAAAATGAAAGAAGAGATATTACAATGAAATACACATAAATATTGCAAGACATGGAGAAATACAACAGTACATGATTTCTATTAATGAAAAAATATAGAGAGACTACAAAAATATCGAGTGCACGATTCAATAGAATAGTGGGATCTTTATATCTGAGAAGAGATGTGATGGCTACACTCATTCACAAGAATATGAGTACAATGAGGCTCTTAAGGCCCTTTTTATAATAAACATGAATTACAAAACCCTAGACATCCAAAAACCTAACCCTAGGAGATTAAGCGCCAAAAGTTATGTGAGCCCCATTGGGGTAAGTTAGTACATCAACTT
>SNQJ01S0044963.1:9728-20536 GCA_010110895.2 Picea sitchensis
TAATTTGTAGAAGGCCTTTTTTTATGAGGGTGTAGGTTTATAACTCACACCAATTAGGGTGTGTCACATGCCATCATCCTCCATGGCCTCCTTTCCATTAAATAAAACACATGTCTTGGTATTTCACTTGTTTGACTCTTCCAGGAAATCCTTAATTTGATCTGGACCCTATGTCTCACTCCACATCTGCGTAAAAGGTTTAGTCTAACAACACATAGTCACTTTTTTACTTTGGTTGTTATGTGACCAACGTTTTTTAGCATTTATACAAACTTTCACAATTTCCTCTGTTTATTTATTTTTTCCCAATTTCCATGGGGTCTTGGAGAATTATCTTCTCTCCCATAACTATGAATTATACACTTCATGGGAGAACTACTATAAGTCTGCCAATTTTCTACAGTGGATCCATGAACCTCGTGAATTCATATTTTCTTCACTTCCATATCCCACCCATAAGCATTAATGTTAATCCATCCTAGGAACTAAAGCCATTTAGTTCAACATCTTAGATGCTCATGACATTTCCCCCCAATCCTCATCGATGCCTTTTGTCAAACAATTGTCATGCAACTATAATTCCAATATTAACACTCTAATTTTATTCCCATTATAGCCCAATGCTATAAGTTGAGCTCTAATATGACTTTCTGTCATCCCCAAATTCCCCCCTTGGTCATCCAACATTACCAACAATATTTTTTTGCTTCGATTAAACATTTGTGAGACTGAATTTGACCCTTAAAAAAACTATATTACATAATTCTTATGCAATCATAAATAGTGGCAGAAACAACATTACATATCCCAAATTCATTAATCACCCATTTACTTAAAAGTATTAAGAAAATAGAACACATTCTACAAAGAGATAACCATGAATACTTATATGTAATGAAATCACCAAATTAGTCGTTGAGGAGTGATTTTCCACCCAACCAAAGCAATTAACTATGGATTCCACCCCTAAGATTGACCATGATATCACTAGGGTGAAGGAAGCTCCTACAAAGGCTCTAATCTTAGTTAATCTGACCCATTACTCTCATGACAAGCCCAATTGCTCATTGTATAGCATTCTAGGCCCTCATCTAGCCTTCACACAACCATGACACTCTCTTACACTCCCTACACAACACAAGGAAGACATTCCCTTTCTTTACTCAACAATCCCTCATGGATCTTCTTCCCTTCTAATGTTCTTTGGTGCATGTAGAAAGAGTCCAATTGTTGGATGCCTTGTGGGAATAACTTGGGACATAGAACAATTTTCCTCAAAATATTCAACGGGGAACAATAACAAGGGCAAGTTTGTAGGTGTTTGCTTCAAATATTATGGACATTCCAACCATGGTTTCTCTCTCAAACCATTCCATTTCTTTCACATTTTTAGAAGCAAGTTTTCCCCAACTTCTATAGAAAGATAATGGAAAAGACACAAAGAAGCCTTTTCTTCCATGAGGCCTACTATGTTCCCAAGGATACGATGTTTGTACTTGGTACACATACATAAGTAAAATATTGATGGGGTAACTTGTAAGATATCATTGGCAAGAAAGAGAAGTACTTCCAAAGGACATTGATGAGGTCAAATCACCCGACAATCCCTTTTCCTCATCCCTTCTTATGGTATCATTGTCCCCTTGTTGCTTCCTTGAGCAAAATATTTGGGGGATATTATATTATGACATATGTTTCCTTTTATACATGATTTTACATATACACGAGCATATCATCGAAAATATAACGACCACACCATAATCCCAACCCACCACTTGGACTTGTACACATTCACTAATTAGGCCTTGACCTTGAGCTCTACACTAGGAATATTTACCATGCAACATGAGGTCATTAAAACTCAACCCACATGACTTGATTCCTGTCACATAAACCACATCATGCAAATAATACATGATTTATTACAATATAATTTAGGGTTAAAACTGGGGTATTACAATTTCCGATAGAGAAAGTCATTGTGGATCATGTAAAAGAGTGATCTTATTGTGGCTTTTAAGGCAACTTAATCTTGATGACGTCGATAATGCATTTCAAGTTTTGTTATGTTGCAATACTAAAAAGGATGGTCCATTGACACTACACTACAAAATTTAGTTGTTGTCATGTGAATATAATGGGAAGGCATCGATCGAATAAAATTAAGAAGTTTTACCAATTTCGATACTAACCAGGAGCAATTGGTCATACATAAAGGTGTTATACATGATAATGAAGCATCAAAACCACAAGGTATTCGTGAATCTGAAAAGGAATCAAGAAAACTACAATAAATTAAATATGTTAAATATACAGAATTAAAGCATAAACTTGAAACACATATCCTATGGATGAAGATTTATATTCTTTCTATTAGTCATTATATGGAGAATTTTTCATCCTTCATCCCTCAAATATGGAATCTCTTCTTCACCATTGTAATACCCACGACTCACTACCATCTAGCTACAAATATCCAATTTTAGAAGGATTTTATATATATAGTCATTTTTAATGGAATCATAGAGAAAACTACTGGGAAGCTAACCTCTGGTGGAACTTTTGTCATTGGTGTAAAAATTAGACATATCAAACTCGAGGGTAAATGTTTAAGTGTTAAGGTTTGTCATCCAAGTGTATAATTTCTTGATAATAGGGAACTAGTGTTATTAAAAACTATATAGGCAACATAGTTGGTTTCTGTCCATACTCAAAGGTGAGACAATGACAAATCATTGGAAAACGGAGTACAACAATGATGCCATGGGGGTTCACTTAGTGGAAAATGTTCAAAACACGTGTTCATGGATTTGTAAATATTACCCATATTTCTAGAATTTACCACACCATTGTCTTATTTATATAGTCTTTTAGTGGTAAATCAACTTTAATTATATATAGCCCCTTTTGGAAAATTTTCTATTTTGTTGTAAAATTGATGTCAATAATAAAAATTGCTATCCCATGTAATTTTAAAGAACTCTACCCACAAATGTTTTACCAATATAGAAAAAAAGTATTTAGAAAATTAAACACCCCATATACTATTTTGGGGACTTCTAGGGTGGCTCCTAGTGAATAGTATTTGCATTAACCATTTGAAGTAGGAAATACATCAAATGGGTGAAAAGTTACATCCTTGAATGAAATTTTGGAAGAAGAGGTGTGCATGGAGAAACCATAAGGATTTAAAGAAAAAAAAGGAAGGAACTTGACATCTCTAAGTATTTAAAGAAAAAAAAGGAAGGAACTTGACATCTCTATGTTCCATATAGTTGCAATTTTTGGGTTGATTGATTCAATATCTATTCTAGTTCTAATAAATAAAATTGATATACACAATGAATATTTATGAGTCGTAACTCTACATAGGAATAATTACTCCTATCTTGTAACATATTCTCTTAGGATCTACTCCTATAGGATTCTAATAGGTGGGATTTCTAGGGGTATAACATATATCATGTATTGATTATATTAATTATTATATAAGTATCACGATTGCTATATAAATATTATGAGTTACATAATAAGTTCTCACTTCCTTGCGTGATTAGTTTAAAGTTTGTTCACAAATCTTCCAACAATGTAGAGGGACTAAGTAAAGAAAATGCCAAATTAAAAATATAGTAACATATACAGTTTAAACCAATTACTTTTATATAACATTGAAAATGTATAGTTAACCACTAGAAAGTTGGAGAAGAAAATAAATTCACCATTTATTTAATAATGGTGTGCATTTTTTAATATTTACAGTTTAATAATGGTGTGCAATTTTTAATATTTATTGGTCACTTTGATGTTACGAGTGTCATGGAAGGTGTTGACATGTTTTTCTTACCTATGGTGAGAAGATAACCTATGTAAGTCTCCCCCCACCAACTTCCTTTTAAAGTAATTCTTTGTAAGATCTTTCCCAAATACCTTAAAATAATTGTTTGCCTTGACTTGTCCTTTACGAGTTCTTTAAATTTTGAAGCTGTTTTTTGGGCTAAGAATGCATCTGTGGAGTTGTTGTTGATCCATGCACTACACTACCCTCAAGCGTGACTCAAGGTACCTCAATACTTCCTTTTTGTGACGTGAGAGTTGTTGTTTATCCACACACTACACTAGGATGACTCAAGATACCTCAATACTTCTTTTGTGCGACATGATGCCATATCCATGTAATATGCACCATGTTCGGAGGGATCATCCTACTGTTGCATCATACTACCATTGCATGTTGCATTCCCCATGACCATTCCCTCCATTGCATTCCACATNAGATACCTCAATACTTCTTTTGTGCGACATGATGCCATATCCATGTAATATGCACCATGTTCGGAGGGATCATCCTACTGTTGCATCATACTACCATTGCATGTTGCATTCCCCATGACCATTCCCTCCATTGCATTCCACATACTTGTGTCACCTTACCTTTGCACCATCGTATCAACTTATTGTCACATTGCAATATCATATTACTAACGACCACTCTACACTCCCTTATCCCTTTTCCTTTCCATCAACAAGTGTTCTTTACATCCCCTTTTTCCACACCATGATCAATACCTATGTTTTCCACACCTCCACGCTGTGGAAAATCCAAGCCCTAGGTGACTAAAGTCCTTATGATCTCAATAAAATAAGTAGATTGTTGAATTTAATTAACGCATAAATAAATTTTAGTAGATTGTTGAATTTAATTAACACATAAATAAATTTCAGTAGATTGTTGAATTTAATTAACGCATAAATAACTTTCAGACCATAGTCTCTCTCTCTCTCTCTCATACAATAGTCTATTGCACTACATTGTTGTACGGGTTGTATGACCACAACAAAAGGATTTTGTACAACTGTACGAGAATCAATCTCTCTCTCTCTCTCTCTCTCACACACACACACACACACACACACACACTCAACTACTCACGTTCTCTTGTGTGCTTGAACTCTCTATCTTGACCCACCTTTATATTTTTAACTAAGACCAACACCCTAATCTATTTATGAGACTCGAACTAATTCTTGCACATTCACATAAAACCTATGCAGAAGTTCCCGTCTAAGCTATAATTCTCAACACTCCCTCTTAGTGAGGAAGGAATTTTGCACCAATCCAAGTCTGTCTCTAAATGCCTCAAACTTCCCTTTTTCCAAGGGCTTGGTTAAAATATCAACTACATGTTGATTCGTGTGAATATACTAGAGCTTCAAAGCTCCCTTATGAACCCTATCTCGTATGAAGTGATATCTGGTCTCTATATGCTAGCATCTGTCATGAAACACTGTACTCTCAGAGATTTTGATGCAACTTTGATTATTATAGTAAATGATCGTTGGATCCAATTCCTAATCAAACAATCCTGCAATTAACTTGCAAAGCTAGATGGCCTCACAAATAGCCATATTGGTTGTCATGTATTCTTCCTTTCTTGAGCTAAGCACCACGAAATTCCACTTCCCACTGATCCAAGATATCATCGTTGATCCCAAGCTAAAGCAACACCTCGAGGTGTTATTCCCATATGCTGCATGTAGTGTCCCCAACCACCAACCGGCCTGGCAACGCCACTACTCTTACACATTACTTAGCTTTGATACCAATCTGTAGCGTACCCATCCATTACGGGGCAGGGCAATGCCACTGCGAAACCTATAGTATACATAACATGCATATTTAATGAGTTTTGATCAAACAACACAGAGATACTGCTACCATACAGACTCAAATGGAAATAACAATAATTCAAACATGCAACAAAATACATGATAACATTTCAAAGACACATAGATGCATAACATATATAATTAAGCATGGAAATGATACTTATCTTTTAACTGGAGTAAATCCACCAACTGCGTGCAAACCTTCCACGAACCTCCCAGCCTTAGACCATACTGCTCATCACTCTCAGCAGTAGGTCACCCCCGAGTTGGGACTAAACTCCATCGGGCAACGGATTCCTAGGCTATGCAAGGTCAACAAGGAAGTCACATAGTTCACGAGGAAGGATTCTCTCCTAGGAGCCACTTATGTCCACTGCTCACAGACTCTCATTCCCCACATGCCTGTCCCACCCCAGTAGTATACACCTTCACTGTCACACAATCCATAGGATGCTTCATCTCCCTTGCCTTGGGCTTCAGCAATAGGCCGGACCGGAATTCTCAGAGCTCTGTAGCAGCTATGTGACTCCCTCTAGGAGACTTACCTCCTTGACACACTTCTCTCACCTGGAGAGAGTTGCTCACAGGCCTGGCAACCTGCTTCTTCAGTCAATCCTCGACTCAGATCCAACAAGGTGAGGACAACAACAACCGGTCGATACCGCTCAGGAAAACAAAAGGCAACAACCCCAAAAAATGGATAAGGTATGAACTCGGTTTTGGCCAGTGCAGACATATTGGTTTCGTAGGGTAACACAGGTCGGTTTTCCCCCTCCCATGAGTGGTTTCTCGGATGTCCATGGGTATGCAGAGGGCGACGACATAGGAAAAATGAGATTGACGGAGGATGTATGAATGGGAAGCGAACCTGATGGAGAATGGCTAGCGAACCCCCAACACGAGCCGACTCTTCAGCTTTAACTCCATGCGCCCAGGTCGACACTTGTCTTCCTAGAGCTACATGCACTCCACTTAGCATACATTCATTTTCCAGGAACTCAGGACAACACCGATCAATTGTCCACCTTTGCCTTTAGGAAACAATAATAAATTATTATCCCCTTTAGAGGTAGTCCCCCTAGCTTATCCCCTAGGCCTACACACTTAGCCTCCTCCCTTACCCCACCTTGTGGAAGCTTAGTCCCCCATCACTCTTTCTTCGTGGTTGGTCTACACACAACGATATGTATATTTTATTAATGATCTGCATAATTATATATACAAAATCAAGCTCATGGCCTTAAGCATCTAGGCTCTTCGGCCTAATAAACATATAAGTCTTCAGCTTGTAATTGCTCAGCTCACCAACCTATAAACATATTTACAATTCAACAATATAACTGGGGCTCATCCTTGGGGTATTACAATCCCCTCCCCTTAATTTTGCACTATCCTCAGTGCAACTTTTACACAACATCAACAAGATTTCCAAAATCTTCAAAAAGATGCGGGTATTCTGCCCGCATAGCATCCTCATGCTCCCATGTTGTGTCCTCAGGACCATACCAGGTCCACTGGACCTTTACAATCCCTATGGCTTGATTCTAGAGATGCTTGCTTTTCCGGTCCAATATACGCACCAGATGCACTTGCAAGACGCCTTCTTGCTCCACCTGAATCACATTCCAATCAATTACACGATTAACATCATGTATATATTTCTTAAGCAATGAAACATGAAACACATTATTTACAGACATGGATGTAGGCAATGCAAGCATATATGAAACTAGTCCAATCCTTTCTAGGATTTCAAATGGCCCACAATATCTGGCCGCCAACTTGGAACAATTCCCTAGCTTCAGAGAACTTATGTTAGCTTTTACTTTCAAGAAAACATGCTCTCCCACTTTAAACTCTTTGTGGGTTCTGTTTTTATCAGCATAACTTTTCTGCCTGTCTTGGGCATCCTTCAAGTTCTGCTTAATCTTCAGCATTTTCTCTTCCATTTCCTTGATCAACTCTGGCCCAACTATTGCTCTTTCAGTTGGGTTATCCCAACTTACTGGGGTGTTGCACCTTCTACCATATAGTTCTTCAAATGGGCTCATCTTTAGTGATGCTTGATATCCATTATTGTAGGCAAAATCTACCAAGTATAGGTAGTCTTCCCATTTATATGGGTTGTCCATCACATACATCCTTAGTATGTCTTCTATCACTTGCTTCACCCTCTCTATCTATCCATCAGACTCAGGATGATATGCTGTGCTGAAGTTCAGAGTCGTTCCGAACCCTTTGAATAACCCCTTCCAGAACTTTGAGGTAAATTTTGGGTCTTTGTCAGACACAATTGTCTTGGAAATACCGTGCAATCTTGCTACTTCCCTTATATAGATATCAAAAACATGAGCTGTCTTGTCAGTAGTGTTCAATGGAATAAAATGGGCAGCTTTAGTAAGCTTATCCACCACCACCATGATGGAATCATGCTGCTTGTTTTTTCTGGGTAATCCTGTGATGAAATCCATTGTCACCACTTCCCACTTCCACTTAGGAATGGGCAATGGTTGTAGCAACCCTGCTGGGTGCCTATGCTCAACCTTGACCTTCTGACACTCCATACATCTAGTGATGTATTTTGCAATTTCCTTCTTCATACCCGACCAAAAGTATTGGCTCTTAACTGCTGCCACTGTTTTCTGATAGCTAGGGTGCTTAGCATAAGGCACATTATGCATTTCCTTCAAGATCATAATTCTCAATTTCTGGGAATTACGTACATAAATTCTATTTTTATACAAGAGTGTTCCTGGGACTTCCGAACTCTAAGTTTCCGAACCTCTTACCCTTGGGCCTACATAGTACAAATGTCACCAACCTAGTAGGTGGCATGTGGCATGCCTAGAAAGGTCCATGTCACCCTTGGCGACATCATCCGATCCCACCACTTTTTCTCCTTTCCTTTCGCTTCAGAGCTTTGGACCTCGGAATTTCTCCCTCAGCATACATTAATTCTCCCGACTTTCGAAATTTGAAACTATGGTTTGCTCTTTTGCTTCGAAACTTAGGGTTTCGAAAGTTTGTGCATCAACACATCCCACTTCTTCCGACATCCAAAATCTGAGGTTACGGTCTAACGATAAGGTTTCCAGGATAACCCTCATGCACATTCTCCAGATCTGATGGTCATAAAGGATTTCCCTTCCTTCCGAACAGATCCTACGACCCACATTACTCTGCGGTCCAATACCATATCGGTCGTGGTTTACAATACCGCTACACTGCCTGAGATTCGTAACATGGCCAAGGAAACCTCTTGGCACTCAGAATGTTCTGAGATTCGAAACTGGTTCCTCCAGACACAATTTCCACTTGAAACCTTGGGTCCAAGGAACATTTATCCAGCCCATCCAGGCTCAGTGCTTGAACCTTGGCTCCGACTTTGAATTTTTTCTACTTCGACAACAATTCTTTCTGAAACTTTTGCTTCAATTTCCACTAACATGGCCCATCCAGGCTCAGTGTTGAAAACCTTGGCTCTGATACCAATCTGTAGCGTACCCGACCATCCATAGGCCAGGCAATGCCCCTACTCTGACATATTACTTAGCTCTGATACCAATATGTAGCTTCCCCAACAACCAACCGGCTTGGCAATGCCACTACTCTGACACATTACTTAGCTCTGATACCAATCTGTAGCATCCCCAACCACCAACCGACCTGTCAATGCCACTAATCTGACACATTACTTAGCTCTGATACCAATCTGTAGCGTACCCAACCATTACGGGCCAATGCAACACCACTGCGGAACATATAGTACACATAACATGCATATTTAATGAGTTTTAATCAAACAACACAAAAATACTGCTACCATACATACTCAAATGGAAATAACAGTAACTCATACATGCAAAGGAATACATGATAACATTTCAAAGACACAGACATGCATAACATATATAATTAAGCATGGAAATGATACTTATCTTTTAAATGAAGTAAATCCACCATTTGCATGTAGACCTTCCATGAACCTCCCAGCCTTAGACCACACTGCTCATCACTCTCAGCAGTAGGTCACCCCCAAGCTGGGACTAAACTCCATCGGCCAAGGGATTCCTAGGCTAGGCAAGGTCAACAAGGAAGTCACACAGTTCACGAGGAAGTATTCTCTCCCAGGATCCACTTACGTCCACTGCTCACAAACTCTCATTCCCCACATGCCTGTCCCACCCCAGGAGTATACACCTTCACTATCACATAGTCCATAGGATGCTTCACCTCCCTTGCCTTGGGATTCAACAACAGGCTGGACCGGAATTCTCAGAGCTCTGTAGCAGCCATGAGACTCCCTCCAGGAGACTCACCTCCTCAGCACACTTCTCTCACTTGAAGAGAGTTGCTCACAGGCCTGAAAACCTGCTTCTTCAGTCAATCCTTGACTAAAATCCAACAAGGCGAGGACAACACCAACTGATCGATACAACTCAGGAAAATAGAAGGCAACAACCCAAAAAAAACGGTTAAGGTATGAACTCGATTTTGTCCAGTGCGGACATATTGGTTTCACAGGGTAACACAGGTCGGTTTTCCCCCTCCTGTGAGTGGTTTCTAGGATGTCCGTGGGTATGCAGAGGGCGACAACAGAGGCAAAATGGGATTGACAGAGGATGGATGAATGGGAAGCGAACCTGATGAAGAATGGCCAGTGAACCCCCAACACGAGTTGACTCTTCAGCTTTAACTGCATGCGCCTAGGTTGACACCTATCTTCCTGGAGCTGCATGCACTCCACTTAGCATACATTCCTTTTCCAGGAACTGAGGACAACACCAACTAATTGTCCACCTTAGCTTTTAGGAAACAATAATAAATTATTATCCCCTTTAGAGGTAAGCCCCCTAGCTTAGCCCCTAGGCCCACACACTTAGCCTCCTCCCTTACCCTACCTTGTGGAAGCTTAGTCCCCCATCACTCTTTCTTCATGGTCGGTCTACACGCAGCGATGTGTATATTTTATTAATGATCTGCATAATTACATATACAAAATCAGGCTCATGGCCTTAAGCATCTAAGCTCTCCGAACTAATAAACATATAAGTCTTCAACTTATAATTACTCGACTCACCTGTCTATAAACATAATTACAATTCAACAATATAACTAGGGCTCTTCCTTGGGGTATTACA
>SNQJ01S0044963.1:32741-49353 GCA_010110895.2 Picea sitchensis
ACATTATTTACAGTCATGGATGTAGGCAATGCAAGCATATATGAAACTGGTCCAAACCTTTCTAGGATTTCAAATGGCCCACAACATCTGGATGCCAACTTGGAATAGTTCTCTAGCTTCAAAGAACTTCTGTTAGCTTTTACTTTCAAGAAAACATGTTCTCCCACTTTAAACTCTCTGTGGGTTCTGTTTTTATCAGCATAACTTTTCTGCCTGTCTTGGGAAGCCTTCAAGTTCTGCTTAATCTTTAGCATTTTCTCTTCCATTTCCTTGATCAACTCTGGCCCAACTATTGCTCTTTCAGTTGGGTTATCCCAACTTACTGGGGTGTTGCACCTTCTGCCATATAGTGCTTCAAATGGGCTCATCTTTAGTGATGCTTGATATCCATTGTTGTAGGCAAAATCTACCAAGTGTAGGTAGTCTTCCCATTTAGATGGGTTGTCCATCACATACATCCTTAGTATGTCTTCTATCACTTGCTTCACCCTCTCTGTCTATCCATCAAACTCAGGATGATATGTTGTGTTGAAGTTCAGATTCGTTCCGAACCCTTTGAATAACCCCTTCCATAACTTTGAGGTAAATTTCGGGTCTTTGTCAGACACAATTGTCTTGGAAATACCGTGCAATCTTGCTACTTCCCTCATATAGATATCAAAAACATGAGATTCCTTGTGAGTAGTGTTCAATGGAATAAAATGGGCAACTTTAGTAAGCTTATCCACCACCACCATGATGGAATCATGCTGCTTGTTTTTTCTGGGTAATCCTATGATGAAATCCATTGTCACCATTTCCCACTTCCACTTAGGAATGGGCAATGGTTGTAGCAACCCTGTTGGGTGCCTATGCTCAACCTTGACCTTCTGACACTCCATACATCTAGTGATGTATTCTGCAATTTCCTTCTTCATACTCGACCAAAAGTATTGGCTCTTGATTGCTGCCAGTTTTCTGATATCCAGGGTGCCTAGCATAAGGCACATTATGCATTTCCTTCAAGATCATAATTCTCAATTCATGGGAATTACATACATAAATTCTATTTTTATACAAGAGTGTTCCATTAGTTCCCCATTTATAATCTTTCACTTTCTGTAGCATCTTACCTTGCTGTAGCTTTGCTACCAATTCCCTATATTGCAAATCTGCATTTGCAGCTTCCAAAATTCTACCTTTAATATCAGTTTGATACATGCTGATGGTCGTAGCATGTAGTTCATGCATTCTTCTACTGAGTGTATGAGCCATTTTGTTCTCCTTTCCTTTGATATGCTTGATATCAAAGTCATACTCACAAAGAAATTCCAACCACCTACTCTGCCTAGCATTTAAGGTTGGCTGATCAAATATATACTTTAGACTATGATGGTCTATCTTGAGTTCAATTTTTTTTCCCATGGGGTAATGTCTCCATTTCTTTAGAGCGTGCACTATGGTTTCCAACTCCAAATCATGAGTTTCATAGTTCTTTTCATGCTCTTTCAATTTCCTAGACTCATAACATATTACAAACCCGTTTTGGTTGAGGACTTCTCCCAGTCCTTCTTTGTATGCATCTGTGCAAACCACGAAATCCACATTTGGATCTGCAATCCTTAGGATTGGAGCATTGGTTAACAACTACTTCAATTGCTGGAAGCTTCTCTCACACTCTTCTGTCCATTGAAATTTCTTATCCTTGCTTTGCAAGGAAGTGATAGGGTGAGCTATCCTTGAGAATCCTACAATGAATCTTCTGTAATAGCCAGCTAGACCCATAAAGGATCTTACTTATGTTACATTCTTTGGCATTGACTACTCACTAATGGATTTTATCTTCTCAGGATCCACAACTATCCCATCTCTTTAAATGATATGCCCCAAATAATGGATCTACTTTTGATAGAATGAGCGCTTGCTGAATTTGGCATATAGTTGGTGCTCTCTTAGCACTTGCAACACCATCCTCAGATGTTGTTCATGCTCTTCGTCCGACTTGGAATACACCAAGATGTCATCCAAAAATACTATGACAAACTTGTCCAGATATTCCCTGAATACACCATTCATTAAACACATGAAAACAACGGGTGAATTTGTTAACCCAAATGGCACCACTGTGAATTCATAATGACCAAACCTTGTTCTAAAGGCGGTCTTGTTGATGTCTTCATCCTTTATTCTTACCTAGTGGTATCTTGACCGGAGATCTATTTTTGAAAATATCTTGGCATCCTTCAATTGATCAATGAGATCATTGATCCTTGGCAAAGGATACTTGTTCTTAATGGTCACTTTGTTCAGTTGTCTAAAATCGATGCACAATCTCAAGGTTCCATCTTTCTTCTTCACAAACATGACCAGGGAACCCCAAGGTGATACGCTTGGGTGTATATACCGCTTCTTTAGAAGTTCTTCAAGCTGCAATTGCAGTTCTTTTAGCTCTAGCGTACTCATCTTGTAAGGAGCTTTCGACACCGGAGCTGCTCTAGGCATCAAATTTATAGAAAAGTCAATATCTCTCTTCGAGGGTAGTCCTGGTACGTCTTGGAATACATCTTCAAAATATTTTAGTACTGCATGGTCCTCAAGAATTAATACTTTGTCCTTACGTGCTTCCACCATGTGGTCTACAAATAATTGACAGCCTTTCCTGTAGTACTTCTTCAGCTGCATTGTTGAGATTTCCCTGACAATAACTACTCTGGGAATTCCTTGGAATGTTCTTTGATTCCCCTCCTCATCCATGCAAGTGAATGCCTTGTTACGACAGTCTAGGATGGCATGGTGTAGGTCCAACCAATCCATCCCAATTAGAAAGTCATAAGAACCTAAAGGTACAATGTTCAATTCAACTTTTGTGCTCAGTCCATTCATGTCCACTGGACATGACTTAACTAACTCAATAACTTTTCTTTTGGCTCCTATAGCTAGCTACACTAACCAAGATTTTCCATGCTTGCTTCTTGGTAAATGCAAACTTTCCACCACTCTAGGATCTATATAACTATGACTAGCCCCTGAATCAAGTAAAATAGTAAAGGCATGGTTGTTGATCATAACTTCCACTTCAATCATGTGTGATTGAAACTCAGCTTGGTTGTTGTGCAAGGATGCATAGATCCTTGGTATTCTACTGCCCATATATTCCACTGTTTCTGCCTGCTGTACATTTTGGATAGTTCTCATCTTGTCACTTTTGTGGGGGCAATCTATGTACCTATGATTTCCTTTACAACCCCAACATTCCATAGGTGTCTGTCTTGACATTTTCCCACCTACTTCAACCTTCCCGGGCTCTCTACAAGATGGTTGTCCTTGAGGACTGTTTCTGAAAAAGGTTGGCTTAGCTCCCTTCTTCCTTTGATCCATCTTGAAATTCTTCTTGTCTTCCCAAGCATTTTGGAAAGTGGGCTTTTCACTTTGCTGCTCATCTAAGCATTTTTCTCTCCTTATGGTTTCTTCCATAGTCTTAGGATCATCATACTAGATCTTGTCACCGATGAAAGGTGGCAGTACACTCAGATACCTTTGAATTTTGACAGTCTCATCCTTGATGAAAGGAACGTACTTCAACAATTCCAAAACCTTTGTTCATATTCATAAATGGGCATGCTACCCAGCTTGAGTTCAAAGAACTCTTTCATCTTTCCGTCATAGTATCTCTTAGTCAAGTATTTCTTTTTGAAATACTTCTTGAATTCCTTCCAAGTAATATCTTTTTCTTTAATGTACTTCACCTGCATAAGCTGATCCCACCACATGGATGCTTTTCCTTTCAATTGATACATTGCAATTCTTCCTTTTGCATTAGGGGAATAATTATGCAGTTGGAGATATTTCCTCATGCCAAGCAACCATGTCTCGGCATCTTCCTCCTTCTTGTGCTCTCCATCAAATGTAGGAGGTTTAATCTTGTTCATTTCACGCTTCAGTTCATCCACTCTCGATCTCCTATGTTTTCGGGTAGGAGATGGGGTTGAACTACTGTGTTCTCTCCTCTTGGATTACTTCGGGGAGTGATGATGATGCCTGCTAACGCTTCCTGATTTACTGGAGTCACTCTCCTTATCCAATTTTGTTTCTATCCTTTCTAGGCTTCGCATCAACTTTAAGTTGAATTCTCCTTGTTGATTCCTGGCTTTCATGAGCTTTCTGTTATCTGCTCGGTGAATCTGAACATCCTTTTGCAATCTTTCAATGATTTTCATCACATTCCCTTCCTTATCTATCTCTTCTCCGTGCCCATTGGAGTTCGATCCTTCAACTCCCAGGTGGACATCCATTCCTCTTGTCTCATTCTATGAGTTGGAAGCATTCTGTGACTCCTCCATTTTTCTGGACTCTGTGACAATTCAGTTCGGTTCTGCCAATCATTGACTCTGCAAACACAATGTCTAGTCAATCGAAATTTGTCAGGCCATCATCCCTTAACAAATTTCATGGAATTCATAAACCACTATGATTCAACAAAACATTTAGTTTTCATTCTCTGTGATTCTCATTCAATCAAGAATCCCCACAGATTTCTTCTTTCTGAGCCCTGATCTGCTATAATTTTTGGGCATTAGCCCCTTTCTCTTAGATCCCAACCCATGCGATCAAGGGTTGTGATCAAGCGTTAGATCGATAGGCACTTACTCAAAACTTCGGGCCTACGACTTCAAAAGTCTTCAAAGCACATCACAACAACTTTCCGAGTTCCAAACTAACGAACTTGCGAAGTAGGGTGGATAAACGGTGCACGTCTACCCAACATCCAACGACTGATACCCACCGTGGACTTCCATCATCGGGGTTTCGGGACTTCAGAGCTTCAGAGTTTCGGGACTTCGGAGCTTTAGACTTCGAAAGTTTTCACGCTTTCTTCCTTCTAATCTTTCGAACTCTAAGTTTTCGAACCTCTTACCCCCTGGTCTACATAGTACAAATGTCACCAACCTAGCAGGTGGCACGTGGCATGCCTAGAAAGGTCCATGTCACCCTTGGCGACATCATCCGACCCCACCACTTTTTCTCCTTTCCTTTCGCTTCAGAGCTTTGGACCTCAGAAGTTCTCCCTCAACATACATTAATTCTCCCAACTTTCGAAATTCGAAACTATGGTTTGCTCTTTTACTTCGAAACTTCGGGTTTCAGAAGTTTGTGCATCGACACATCCCACTTCTTTCGACATCCAAAATCCGAGGTTAAGGTCTAACGATAAGGTTTCTAGGATAACCCTCCCACACATTCTCCAGATCTGATGGCCATAAAGGATTTCCCTTCCTTCTGAATAGATCCTACGACCCACATTACTCTGCGGCCCAATACCACGTCCGTCGTGGTTTACAATACCGCTACACCGCCTGAGATTCGTAACACGACCAAGGCAACCTCTTGGCACTCAAAATGTTCTGAGGTTCGAAACTGGTTCCTCCAGACACAATTTCCACTTGAAACCTTGGGTCCAAAGACCATTTATCCAGCCCATCTAGGCTCAGTGCTTGAACCTTGGCCCCGGATTTGAATTTTGTCTACTTCGACAACAATTATTTCTGAAACTTTTGCTTCAATTTCCACTAACATGGCCCATCTAGGCTCATTGTTGAAAACCTTGGCTCTGATACCAATCTGTAGCGTACCCGACCATCCATAGGCTAGGCAATGCCCCTACTCTAACACATTACTTAGCTCTGATACCAATCTGTAGCGTCCCCAACAACCAACCGGTTTGGCAATGCCACTACTCTGACACATTACTTAGCTTTGATACCAATCTGTAGCGTCCCCAACCACCAACCGGACTGTCAATGCCACTAATCTGACACATTACTTAGCTTTTATATCAATCTGTAGCGTACTCGGCCATTACGGGCCAACGCAACACCACTGCGAAACATATAGTATACATAACATGCATATTTAATGAGTTTTAATCAAACAACACAAAGATACTACTACCATACAGACTCAAATGGAAATAACAGTAACTCATACATGCAAAGGAATACATGATAACATTTCAAAGACACAGACATGCATAGCATATATAATTAAGCATGGAAATGATACTTATCTTTTAAATGGAGTAAATCCACCATCTGCATGTAGACCTTCCACGAACCTCCCAGCCTTAGACCACACTGATCATCACTCTCAGCAGTAGGTCACCCTCGAGCTGGGACTAAACTCCTCCGGCCAAGGGATTCCTAGGCTAGGCAAGGTCAACAAGGAAGTCACACAGTTCACGAGGAAGTATTCTCTCCCAGGATCCACTTACGTCCACTGCTCACAGACTCTCATTCCCCACATGCCTGTCCCACCCTAGGAGTATACACCTTCATTATCACACAGTCCATAGGATTCTTCACCTCCCTTGCCTTGGGCTTCAGCAACAGGCTGGACCGGAATTCTCAGAGCTCTGTAGCAGCCACGAGACTCCCTCCAGGAGACTCACTTCCTCAGCACACTTCTCTCACCCAGAGAGAGTTGCTCACAAGCCTGAAAACCTGCTTCTTCAGTCAATCCTTGACTAAAGTCCAACAAGGCGAGGACAACAAGAACTGGTCAATATAGCTCAGGAAAATAGAAGGCAACAGCCCAAAAAAAAATGGTTAAGGTACAAACTCGATTTTGGCCAGTGCAGACATATTGGTTTCACAGGGTAACATAGGTCGGTTTTCCCCCTCCCGTGAGTGCTTTCTAGGATGTCTATGGGTATGCAGAGGACGACAATAGAGGCAAAACGAGATTGACGGAGGATGGATGAATGGGAAGCGAACCTGACGGAGGATGGCCAACGAACCCCCAACACGAGCTGACTCTTCATCTTTAACTGCATGCACCTAGGTCGACACCTATCTTCCTGGAGCTACATGCACTCCACTTAGCATACATTCCTTTTCTAGGAACTGAGGACAACACCAACTAATTGTCCACCTTAGCTTTTACGAAACAATAATAAATTATTATCCCCTTTAGAGGTAATCCCCCTAGCTTAGCCCCTAGGCCCACACACTTAGCCTCCTCCCTTACCCTACCTTGTGGAATCTTAGTCTCCCATCACTCTTTCTTCGTGGTCGGTCTACACGCAGCGATGTGTATATTTTATTAATGATTTGCATAATTACATATACAAAATCAGGCTCATGGCCTTAAGCATCTAGGCTCTCCGAACTAATAAACATATAAGTCTTCAAGTTATAATTGGTCGACTCACCAGTCTATAAACATAATTACAATTCAACAATATAACTAGGGCTCTTCCTTGGGGTATTACAATCCCCCCCCCCTTATTTTTTCACTGTCCTCAGTGCAACTTTTACACAACATCAACAAGATTTCCAAAATTTTCAAAAATATGTGGGTATTCTACCCGCATACCATCCTCATGCTCCCATGTCGCGTCCTCAGGACCGTAGCAGGTCCAGTGGACCTTTACAAGCCCTATGGATAGATTCCATAGTTGCTTGCTTTTCTGGTCCAATATACGCACCGGATGCACTTGCAAGATGCCTTCTTGCTCCACCTGAATCACATTCCAATCAATTACATGATTAATATCATGTATATATTTCTTAATCCATTATGTACAGTCATGGATGCAGGCAATGCAAGCATATATGCGACTGGTCCAATCCTTTATAGGATTTCAAATGGCCCACAATATATGACCGCCAGCTTGGAACAATTCCCTAGCTTTAGGAAAATTCTATTAGCTTTTACTTTCAAGAAAACATGTTCTCCCACTTTAAACTCTCTATGGGTTCTATTTTTATCAGCATAACTTTTCTCCCTGTCTTGGGCATCCTTCAAGTTCTTCTTAATCTTCAACATTTTCTCTTCCATTTCCTTGAGTAACTCTGGCCCAACTATTGCTCTGTCAGCTGGGTTATCCCAACTTACTGGGGTGTTGCACCGTCTGCCATATAGTGCTTCAAGTGGGCTCATCTTTAGTGATGCTTGATATCCATTGTTGTAGGCAAATTCTACCAAGTGTAGGTAGTCTTCCCATTTAGATGGGTTGTTCATCACATACATCCTTAGTATGTCTTCTATCACTTGCTTCACCCTCTCTGTCTGTCCATTAGACTCAGGATGATATGCTATGCTGAAGTTCAAATTCGTTCCAAACCCTTTGAATAACCCCTTCCAGAACTTTGAGGTAATTTTCGGGTCTCTGTCAGACACAATTGTCTTGGGAATACCATTCAATCTTGCTACTTCCCTCATATAGATATCGACAACATGAGCTGCCTTGTGAGTAGTCTTCAATGGAATAAAATGGGCAGGTTTAGTAAGCTTATCCACCACCACCATGATGGAATCATGCTTCTTGTTTGTTCTGGGTAATCCTGTGATGAAATCCACTGTCACCATTTCCCACTTCCACTCACGAATGGGCAATGGCTGTAGCAACTCTGCTGGGTGCCTATGCTCAACCTTGACCTTCTGACACTCCATACATCTAGCGATGAATTCTGCAATTTCCTTCTTCATACCTAGCCAAAAGTATTGGCTCTTGACTGCTGCCACTGTTTTCTAATATCCAGGGTACCTAGCATAAGGCACATTATGCATTTCCTTCAAGATCATAATTCTCAATTCCTGGGAATTAGGTACATAAATTTTGTTTTTATACAAGAGTGTTCCATCAGTTCCACATTTATAATCTTCCACATTCTGTAGTATCTTACCTTGCTGTAGCTTTGCTACCAATTCCATGTACTGCAAATCTGCATTTGCAGCTTCCAAAATTTTGCCTTTAATATCAGTTTGATACATGCTGATGGCCGTAGCATGTAGTTCATGCATTCTTCTGCTGAGTGCATGAGCCACTTTGTTCTCCTTTCCTTTGATATGCTTGATATCAAAGTCATACTCACAAAAAAATTCCAACCACCTACTTTGCCTAGCATTTAAGGTTGGATGATCAAATAGATACTTCAGACTATGATGTTCTGTCTTGAGTTCAAACTTCTTTCCCATGAGGTAATGTATCCATTTCTTTAGAGCGTGCACTATGGCTGCCAACTCCAAATCATGAGTTGCATAGTTCTTTCCATGCTCTTTCAATTTCCTGGACTTATAACATATTACAAACCCGTTCTGGCTGAGGACTCCTCCCAGTCCTTATTTGCATGCATCTGTGCAAACCACAAAATCCACATTTGGATCTGTAATCGTCAGGATTGGAGCATTGGTTAACAACTACTTCAATTGTTGGAAGCTTCTCTCACACGCTTCTGTCCATTGAATTTCTTCTCCTTCCTTTGCAAGGTAGTGATAGGGTGAGCTATCCTTGAGAATCTTGCAATGAACCTTCTGTAATAGCCAGCTAGACCCATAAAGGATCTGAATTCTGTTACATTATTCAGCACTGACCACTCAATAATGGCTTCTATCTTCTCAGGATCCACAACTATCCCATCTCTTGAAATAATATGCCCCAAATAATGGATCTGCTTTTGATAGAATGAGCACTCACTGAATTTGGCATACAATTGGTGCTCTCTTAGCACTTGCAACACCATCCTAAGATGTTTTTCATTCTCTTCATCTGACTTGGAATACACCAAGATGTCATCCAAAAAGTCTATGACAATCTTGTCCAGATATTCCCTGAATACACCATTCATTAAACACATGAAAACAATGGGTGCATTTGTTAACCCAAATGACACCACTATGAATTCATAATGACCAAACCTTGTTTTGAAGGTGGTGTTGCTGATGTCTTCATCCTTTATTCTTACTTGGTGGTATCCTGACCTGAGATCTATTTTTGAAAATATCTTGGCATCCTTCAATTGATCAAAGAGATCATCGATCCTTGGAAAATGATACCTTTTTCTTAATGGTCACTTTGTTCAGTTGTCTAAAATCGATGCACAATCTTAAGGTTCCATCTTTCCTCTTCACGAACAGGACCGGGGCACCCTAAGGTGAAACACTTGGGTGTATATACCCCTTCTTCAGAAGTTCTTCAAGCTGCAATTGCAGTTCTTTTAACTCTGGTGTACTCATCCTGTAAGGAGCTGTCGACACTGGAGCTGCTCCAACCATCAGATTTACAGAAAATTCAATATCTCTCTTCGGGGGTAGTCCTGGTACCTCTTGGAATACATATTCAAAATATTTTAGTACCGCATGGTCCTCAAGATTTGATACTTTGTCCTTAGGTGCTTCCTCCATGTAGGCCGCAAATAATTGACAACCTTTCTTGTAGTACTTCTTCAGCTACATTTCTGAGGTTTCCCCGGCAACAACCACTCTGGGAATTCCTTGGACCATTCTTCGATTCCCCTCATCATCCATGCAAGTGAATGCCTTGTTACGACAGTTTAGGATGGCATGGTGTTGGTCCAATGAATCCATCCCAATTAGACAGTCATAGGAACATAAAGGTAGAACATTCAATTCAACCTTTGTGCTCAGTCCATTCATGTCCACTGGATAGGACTTAACTACCTCAATAAATTTTCTTTTGGCTTCTGTAGCCAGCTGCACTAACCAAGATTTTCCATACTTGCTTCTTGGTAAATGCAAACTCTCCACCACTCTAGGATCTATATAAATATGACTAGCCTCTGAATATATTAAAATAGTAAAGGCATGGTTGTTGATCATAAATTCCACTTCAATCATGTGTGATTGAAACTCAGCTTGGTTGTTGTGCAAGGATGCATAGATCCTTGGTATTCTACTGCCCATATCTTCCACTGTTTCTGCCTGCTGTACATTATGGATAGTTCTCATCTTATCACTTCTGTGGGGGAAATCTCTGTACCTATGATTTCCTTTACAACCCCAACATTCCATAGGTGTCTGTCTTGGAATTTTCCCACCTACTTCAGCCTTCCTGATCTCTCTAAAAGATTATTTTCCTTGAGGACTGTTTCTGAGAAAGGATGGCTTAGCTCCCTTCTTCCTCTAATCCATCTTGAAATTCTTCTTGTCTTCCCAAGCCTTTCGAAAAGTGGGATTTTCACTTTGCTTCTCATATAAGCATTTTTCTCTCCTTATGGTTTCTTCCATATTCTTAGGATGATCATACTGGATCTTGTCACCGATGGAAGGTGGAAGTCCACTCATATACCTTTGAATTTTGACAGTCTTGTCCTTGATGAAAGGAACGCACTTCAACAATTCCAAAAACCTTCGTTCATATTCATCAATGGGCATGCTACCTAGCTTGAGTTCAAAGAACTCTTTCATCTTTCTATCATAGTATCTCTTAGTCAAATATTTCTTTTCGAAATACCTCTTGAATTCCTTCCAAGTAATATCTTTCTCTTTAATGTGCTGCACCTGCACAAGCTGATCCCACCACATGGATGTTTTTCGTTTTAGTTGATACATTCCAATTCTTCCATCTGCATGATGGGAATAATTCTGCAGTTGGAAATATTTCCTCATGCCAAGCAACCGTGTCTCAGAATCTTCCTCCTTCTTGTGCTCTCCATCAAATGTAGGAGGTTTAATATTGTTCATTTCACCCTTCAGTTCATCCACTCTCGATCTCCTGTGTTTTCAGGTAGGAGATGGGCTTGAACTACCATGTGCTCTCCTCTTGGAGTACTTCGGGGAGTGACGATGATGCCTGCTAATGCTTCTTGATTTATTGGAGTTACTCTCCTTATCCAATTTCCTTTCTATCCTTTCCAGGCTTCACATCAACTTTAAGTTGAATTCTCCTTGTTGATTCCTGTATTTCATGAGCTTTCTTTTATCTGCTCGGTGAATCTGAACATCCTTCTGTAATCTTTCAATGATTTTCATCATGTACCCTTCCTTATCTATCTCTTCTCCATGCCCATTGGAGTTCGATCCTTCAACTCCCAGATGGACATCCATTCCTCTTGGCTCATTCTCTGAGCTGGAAGCATTCTGTGCCTTCTCCATTTTTCTGCACTCTATGGTAATTCAGTTCGGTTCTGCCAATCGTTGACTCTACAAACGGAATGTGTAGTCAACCGAAATTTGTCAGGTCATCATCCCTTAAAAAATTTCATGGAATTCATAAACCACTATGATTCAAGAAAACGTTCAATTTTCATTCTCTGTGATTGTCGTTCAATCAAGAATCCCTACAGATTTCTTCTTTCTGAGCCTTGCTTTGCTATTATTTCCGGGCACTAGCCCCTTTCTCTTAGATCCCAACCCATGCGATCAAGGGCTATGACCAAGCTCTAGATCGATAGGCGCTTACTCAGAACTTCAGTCCTACGACTTCAGAAGCCTTCAAATGACATCACAACAACTTTTCGAGTTCTGAACTAACTAACTTGCAAAGTAGGGTGGATCAACGGTCCATGTCTACCTGGCATCCAACGACTGATACCCACTATGGACTTATGTCATCGGGGTTTCAGGACTTCGGAGCTTCAGAGCTTTGGAGTTTCAGGACTTCAGAGCTTCAGGCTTCAGAAGTTTTCACGCTTGCTTCCTTCCAATCTTCCGAACTCCGAGTTTCCAGACCTCTTACCCCCGGGTCTACATAGTACAAATGTCACCAACCTAGGAGGTGGCACGTGGCATACCTAGAAAGGTCCATGTCACCCTTGGCGACACCATCCGACCCCACCAATTTTTCTCCTTTCGCTTTAGAGCTTCGGACTTCGGAAATTCTCCCTCAACATACATTAATTCTCCTGACTTACAATATCTGAAACTATGGTTTTCTCTTTTGCTTCAGAACTTCGGTTTTGGAAGTTTGTGCATCAGCACATCCCACTTCTTCTCACATCCAAAATTTGAGGTTACAGTCTAATGGTAAGGCTTCCAGGATAAACCTCCCGCACCTTCTCCAAATCTGACGATTGTAAAGGATTTCCATTCCTTCTGAACAGATCCTACGACCCACATTACTCAGTGGCCCAATCCCACATCGATCATGGTTTAGAATACCGCTACATCACCTGAGATTCGTATCATGGCCAAGGCAACCTCTTGGCACTCAAGAATGTTCTGAGGTTTGAAACTGTTTCCCCCAGACACAATTTCCACTTGAAACCTTGGGTCCAAAGACCATTTATCCAGCCCGTCCAGGCTCAGTGCTTGAACCTTGGGTTCAAAGACTATTTATCCATCCCATCCACTAACATGGCCCATCTAGGATTAGTGTTGAAAACCTTAGCTCTCATACCGACCTGTAGCGTACCCGACCATCCACAGGCTGGGAAACACCCCTACTTTGACACATTACTTAGCTTTGATACCAATCTGTAGCATACCCAACCACCAACCGGCCTGGCAACGCCACTACTCTAACACATTACTAAGCTCTGATACCAATCTATAGTGTCGCTAGCCACCAACCGGCCTGACAATGCCACTACTCTGACACATTACTTAGCTCTTATACCAATTTGTAGTGTACCCGACCATTACGGGCCAGGGCAACGCCAATGCAGAACATATAGTATACATAACATGCATATTTAATGAGTTTTAATCAAACAACAAAGAGATACTGCTACCATACATACTCAAATGGAAATAACAGTAATTCATACATGTAATGGAATACATGATAACATTTAAAAGACACAGACATGCATAACATATATAATTAAGCATGGAAATGATACTTATCTTTTAACTAGACTAAATCCACCAACTGTGTGCAGACCTTCCACAAACCTCCCAACCTTAGACCGCACTGCTCATCACTCTCAGTAGTAGGTCACCCCTGAACTGGTACTAAAATCCATCAGGAAAGTGATTACTAGGCTAGGCAAGGTCAACAAGGAAGTCACATAGTTCAAGAGGAAGGATTCTCTCCTAGGAGCCACTTACGTCTACTGGTGTTACACATTATTTTCATCACCCTCATGATCGTTAATGATGTAAACCTATAGGTTGCCTTCAGAGAGGTTAGTGGCCTGAATTCCTGAAGAAAGAAGGGAGAATAACTTTCCTTGAGAGAAGAAGTTGTGTTTTCCTATGTGAAAACCCTATTTTGGAGGATTTCCGCGGGCTGCACCATAGCTAGGGTGCGGAATTGATTGATTTCCTCAGGCTACACTATCACTAGGGTGCGTAATTTCCACAGGCTGCACTATATCTAGGTCGCGACAGCCTTCGTACGTGAGAAAAATGGGCATTTTCTTGATGCTTCTAGAAGGAGAAGCTTCTATGGTGAGGTGGCCTCCGAATGGTTTGGATCTTACTCACTTTCATGATTTAGTGGGATCATCCTAACCTCCTCACCTTATCCTCTTCAGCTTATAAAAGGAGAGGATCTCTCATGGAGAAAGTTAGCTTGATTGGGTTGGAAATTTATTGAGCTTGTTAGCTTGGTTAGATTAGCTTTGAGNCTTTCATGATTTAGTGGGATCATCCTAACCTCCTCACCTTATCCTCTTCAGCTTATAAAAGGAGAGGATCTCTCATGGAGAAAGTTAGCTTGATTGGGTTGGAAATTTATTGAGCTTGTTAGCTTGGTTAGATTAGCTTTGAGATTTACTTTGTCAAGATAGATTGAGTAGCTATCAGATCCATGGTCTCAGAATCCTTGGAGCAAGAAGTGTGTGGGAAGCAAGGAACTGGTGGAAGGAACCTTACGACATCAAGGCATCCGATTGTAATCTCTCTTCCTATTATTTAATATAATACAATGGCATGCTTCTTTCCCATAGAATTATCTTTATTTTATTGCATAATTCCTTGATCATATGCATAGATTGTCATTGAATATACTCTCTCTGCTTTCACTTTGGTTGGTTTGTGTCTCACTGCAGGATCAGTATCACAAGAGCACGGGAGCGAAACAAGAACAACAAAGACATAAAGAAGCGACATTTAAAGGTATGTCTATCGTCTTTTGTTTGGTAGTAAATTTGATGATTAGAGCCTAGGGAAAGTGCCATGTCCTGTCATGTTTTGTTCTAGATCTAGGTGGATTTAGGGGGTTCGATTCGTGTCCGCATTTAACGATTTACCTGATAACAACTGCTCACAGACTCTCATTCCCCACATGCCTGTCCCACCCCAGGAGTATACACCTTCACTATCACACAGTCCATAAGATGCTTCACCTCCCTTTCCTTGGGCTTCAACAACAGGCCGGACCAGAATTCTCAGAGCTCTGTAGCAGCTATGAGACTCCCTCCAGAAGACCCACCTCCTCAACCATCTTCTCTCACCTGGAGAGAGTTTCTCACATGCATGACAACCTGCTTCTTCAATCAATCCTTGACTCAGATCCAGCTAGGCGAGGACAACAACAACTGGTCAATACAACTCAGGAAAACATAAGGCAACAAAAGAAAAAAAATGGTTAAGGTACGAACTCGGTTTTGGCCGGTGCAAAAATAGTGGTTTCACAAGGTAACACCGGTCGATTTTTCCCCTCCCATGAGTGGTTTCTCGGATGTCTATGGGTATGCAGAGGACGACGATAGAGGCAAAACTGGATGGATAGAGGATGGATGAATGGGAAGCGAACTTGACAGAGAATGGCCAGTGAACCCCCAACATGAGTTGACTCTTCAACTTTAACTACATGCACCCATGTCGACACCTGTCTTCCTGGAGCTGCATGCACTCCACTTAGCATATGTTCCTTTTCCAGGAACTCAGGACAACACTAATCAGGTGTCCACCTTAGCCTTTAGGAAACAACAATAAATTATTATCCCCTTTAGAGGTAAGCCCCCTAGCTTAGCCCCTAGGCCCACACACTTAGCCTCCTCCCTTACCCTACCTTGTGGAATCTTAGTCCCCCATCACTCTTTCTTCGTGGTCGGTCTACACGCAACGATGTGTATATTTTATTAATGATATGCATAATTACATATACAAAATTAGGCTCATGGCCTTAAGTATCTAGGTTCTCTGGCCTAATAAACATATAAGTCTTCAACTTATAATTGCTCATCTCACCAACCTATAAACATAATTACAATTCAGCAATATAACTGGGGCTCGTCCTCAGGGTATTACACTGCATTATCTGCCCAATTTGAGTTTTTATTCCCCTGCAAATTCACTTCACCATCTTCAATATATCTCAGACCATACTCCACCATGCCCAACAAATACCCAAGCACATGTTTTGGTGCTACCCAATGCTCAAGCCTTGTCTCCACCATGAACCGACTCAAGGTGTTCACTGCAAAGCATGTATCTAGCATACTGTTGACCAACTACATCAAAGAACATATCATCTTCATGTACAATGTGTCATCCACCAACTGTGAATATAAATTTATAACCTTCTTCAGATAGTGATCATGGGTGTGGCCATAGTTTTGTAGTCCTCCATCAAAAACCTCTTAAGGATCTAAAATTCATACTTACGATGCCTAAGGAAAATATCCCCCGGTCTCTACCAAACCTCCAATCCCAAGAATTAATGCATCATGTTGATGTCCTTCATCTCAAACTAAGATACCATGTCTACTTTTCACCCTACAATGGGTTTCTCTGCACCTTTCGGAAACACTTAATCTACATACAACATCAAAATGAGCAGATCAGTCTGAAAAAATATGTATTGTAAGTTAGAATACGCTTCACTTTTGGTGAAGCCCATACTCTGCAGTTATACATCGATCCTAGAATACCATGCTCTTAGTGTTTTCTTGAGTCTATACAAGGCTTTGTTAAGCCTACACACATGGGACTCCTTCCCACTTAC
>SNQJ01S0044963.1:54463-65284 GCA_010110895.2 Picea sitchensis
GTTATAAGAAAAATCATGCAACTATTGGATGATAATGCTATATTGATATAACACTTGCATTTTGTGGTTAAAAAGGATTGTATTGATCTATTACTGATTCACTCCCCCTCTCAGTAATCCAACAAAGAGTTGAGATCTATGCACTCCGTCTCAAATTTTGCATCAGATTTATGTAACATCATCCATGCTACTAATAGAATGGACAACCACCATGCTTATGTGTTTGTGTTCATATTATATCTAGATGATTTAGATGTGCTTTTAATTGATCAAAATGATGTTAGTTTAAGTAGTTTAATGAATGGGATTATATAATCAATAAAGAATACAACAACCAATAAATTTTAACACTCTACACTTTAATCACATGGAAACTATCATACACACCTCATGTGAGACCACCTTCCTCTCGGAAGGTTGATTATGCCAACACTCTAGACTACACTAGGCTTGTGTTGGACACCTTCAACAAACCCCAAGTCTATCATAGAGCCATCAACATAGTTCCATCATTCAGACCTAAACTAATGCAAAGTAATAGAGATGCGGTGGAGGTAGTAAAAAGTCAAAATTCAAGATTGGATTGAAGGGAGGATTCATGGATTTGCTTGTTCATAAAATACATACATAGGGGAGGATTTCATAAGATTCAAAGAGAAAAAAATATTTGAATGCTTGCATGGGATTTTTTGGGTTAAATTTCTAGTGAGTTTGCACAAATGGTTGGAAAGGCATGTGGAGAAGCATTGGCATTGGCTCTCCCCATGCAGAGTTGAGTGGATCACCAAGAATTTTGTGAAGATTCAATAATATGACCACAAATTTACCCAAGCAATCAACTTCTAGTATCATGGTGCAATGGAAGCTTATGCTTTTTTGTTTGTAGTAGAATGCCATTATTTTCTTACCAAGGTGCTCAAATTTTTAAGAAATGACCATGTGAAAGGATGATAGAAGAAATATAAGTGTGGGTAAAGATGTCTATGGTGGAATGGGGTATGTTGCTTATCCCCACTAATCAGATGGAAGCACAAAACTTGTGTGGGGGGTGGATGGGTAGGAGGAATTGATGGTAGGGTCAGTGTCATAACTTGATTGAAGGACAAGTGATGGTAAAGGCAGTGGAATTCAAAAGAGAATGACAAAAGTGATGACAAAGATGTGTAGATATCACAAAGAACTAGTGGTAGGGAGATATGGAAAAGATCTAGGCCAGGTAAGAAGTGTTAATCTAAGGAGATGATCCTGATATTCATCTAGAGGGTGAGATTATGTAGAGTATAAGATAAGTACATGAAGGAGGTTTAGCCAATACTGAAAATAAATATCTAGAAAGTGCAGTGTTGTGAAGAGAACAAGAGTTCACAGAGGTGGGGAGAACCGAGGAAATGAGGTGGAGACCACATGATGATGGGGGGTATTTTATTACTTGGATTGTATATGGAGAGATTTTGGTCAAGCCTGCTAACTCGAATGTTACTATGGAAGTTGTGGAAGAGAAAAACCGAAAAGAGGCATTTGGAGATGATTTTGAGCTTGTATCATTCTAGTATTCTAACCCTGCGTATTGTCATACAATCGAGAAAGTACACCAAAATGGATATGAAGTCGATCCATCTTACATATTACCCCCTACACCTTTTCAATAAGTCTGTTGTGACCCTGTGACCATTTTTGTGTAGAGTGCAAGTGTGTGGTTGATTAGTATTTCAAGTAACCTTATGGTTTTATCTATGAAGAACATAACCGTGAACCCTTAGGGAATCCATAAGTTGTCTTCAGTTTTATCCAATTATGTAAGTGTTTCTAGAGGAGTAACAATAGTGATAAAATAACTAGGACCCTAAGGATTTGTGTTGGTACAAAGTCATCAGAGAATGGTGATGAATTAGCCTAATGGTTCATCTATATAGTTTCCCCTATCCCATGACAAAGGTGACGAGGACATAGAGAAAAATTAGTTCCCATAGGATGTGATTTGGAAGGTGTAGAGAACCCCAAATGCTACATGAGTAGTGGAATTCCAAACAACACTATGAGGAAGAGCATTGCAATGGTACATGAAGTGTAGACAAAATTCTCCAATGCTACATGGAGTGACTTTGGTTCACCTAAGGGAAGATTTTGTGTAAGAGTTTCAAAATCCAAAGTTAGAACAATAGAGTGTTGTAAAATTAAAGGAGAATAAGTAGAAAGTGGGCGAGACTCTTTGGGAGAATGACCAAAATTTCAAGATTTGATGAGTCGGTTAAGATACAATATTTAGGAAGCACAACATAAGGAGTGGTTCATTGGTAGCCTATTACCCCATCTATGCACCTCATTACTATAACAATGGATGTTCATGCATTAAGAAGATTTGGAATTTGCAATGCAATTGGATTCTATGGGTGAATTTGGGGAAGGTTTAGTTTTTGGGTTGAGACCAAGATTAACATAGTTTCAATATTAGTTGACTACTTCATCAAAGTAAATTTAGGAGATAGAAAAATCTAAGATGATTCAGGTGGATATTTGTGGCCACCCACCTGTTCCAACTATCTCCTCTTGTCAGTTCTTAGTTCAACACGTTCTTTTGTACTTCTCTGTAATTGTGGGGTCTACACTTTCGGGGCTATATGAATCCCTACAGATCTTCCAGCTAGATAATGGTGGCTAACAATTTAATGTGTAGTTCTTGAAAACACCTTTCCAACGGGCTATCACGCGCCTAAAACGAAGATCGTATGCAAAAGTTACGACCCCGGGAAGTTAATGTACTAACTTACCCAAACGGGGCCCACATGACTTTTGACGTTTCATCTCCTAGGATTAGGTTTTTGGATGTCTAGGGTTTTGGCATTCATGTTTATCATTAAAAGGCCTTCAGAGCCTCATTAGAATCATATTTTTGTGAATGAACACAACTATCACATCTCTTCTCAGAGATAAAGTTGCCACCATTCTAACAAGTCTTGTACTCTATATTTTTACAAGCTCTTTACAATTATTTCATTAATAGAAATAAAGTATTGTTGTATTTCTCTGTTTCTAGAAATTTTCATGAGTATTTCATTGTAATTTCTCTGCTTTCATTTCATTTCGAAAATAATACGGATTAGTGGTATCAGAGTAGGCTGCTCTTGATTGTTTTTCAGCGCATGTCCTTGACGAGGTCTGAGTATAGCCAATTGGGTCTCGAGCTTGTCTCTCTTGAGGAAAATCACTCTCACATGCCCAAGAAACCCTTGATGGCAGAGAAAAAGAAAAATGGTGGAGTAGAATCTTCTATTAACCCATTGCTTGCGCTAGCTCTTGCACGACAGAGGGACGAAATGATGGAGAATTTTGCACACATCCTTCAATGCCTGCCGATAGCAACATACACATCTTCATTAAGCGACCATTTTGGAGGAACCTCTCCCTTCAGGGTACAAGTTAATTTTGATATTCCCATATTTGAAATTCAGATAGATGTAGATGCCCTAGAAAATTGGTTAAATCTATTAGAAGGTTATTTCTCTGTTCAAAATTTTTTCGACAGGGAAAAGATCACCTTCGCACTCCTCAAGGCTCTCACCCATGTCAAACATTGGTGGGAAACTTACTAGGAGAAAATTTCCACAGAGGAATCTGGAATATATGGGGTTGTGCCCACTTGGTATTTTTTCATGGATGTGGTCAAAGAATATTACTATCCTCTTGATAACTATGAAGACCAATACATGAGATGGACCACACTATGACAAGAGAAGAGCCAAACAGTACTGGAGTTCACAAATACTTTCCATACCTTGTGCACCAAACTGGGTATCAAAGACTCTGAGTGGCACTTGTTTCTGAAATACTGTGGGGCTATGAATAGGTATATCCAAACCGAAATGGATTTCCTAAACATCTAATCATTAGGAGTCACCTATCGATATGCTGTCAAAATCGAGCAGAAATTTAGGCACCAGAACAAATGGGAATTCGGGTCTGCAAATATGCAACAACCAAAGCATGGCAAAGACAACCCTAACCAACAACCTCTAGACAACCAATCCAAGACACAAGGAAAAAGGGGTAAAGGGAAGACAAAGAATGACATTGGGAAGTGGTGTGACTTCCACAAAATCCCTTGGCACAACACCAATGAATGTCGCTCGAAACAATCATTAGTGGCTGAGGTTAAAGACATGGAGCCGAACCCTGATTCAGAATCTGATCCATAAAATATTGAGAATAGTCAGATCATCAAATCAAACCCCGCTACTACTGTCGTGACCAAAACAATTCAACCCAAAGAATCAATAGATCCTAAAGAGGGGGATCGCATCTTCCATTCACAAATGTGGGTGAAGGGGACCTCGTTGCATTTTATTATTGATAATGGCAACCATAAGAACCTCATCTCAGCTAAGGTTATCAAACAGTTGGGGTTATCGACAACACCACACTCACAACCATACAACATCGGGTGGCTTCACCAAGGATGAGATCTTCGTGTCAGCCAACAATGTCGCCTTTCCTATGGCATCCAACCCTTCAAGGATGAGGTAGTGTGTGATGTTGCCCCTATTGATGTCTGTGATGTTGTTTTGGGCCAACCATATATGTAGAGACGTCATGCTTTCTATGAGTCTAGACCCCGTAGTATAATTATTACTCTGGGAGGTAAACTCTATAGGATACCAGAGGTAGTTCCAACTACTGCTCCACGAAAACATTTTCCGCAAGGTAATCTCTCATACTGCAAAATTCATCCTCTTCATAGTTTGTTCAAAGAATGCACATAATACCGCTACAAGCACTGCAACATCAACACCTTCTATCTAGTAAAAAAAGATTGTCACAGAGAAATAAGATATTGTCTCTTCACTTACAATGGTGCCTACACAATGCCCTATCAAACCTAGAGACAACAGGTTGGTGGAGCATATTCAACCCCGCCAACAATAGGTTTGTGATAGTATTCCACAGACCAAGCATCACAACTTCTCCAACAAGGTATGCAACTCACTAAGCTTTAGATTGAGAAAATGATTTCCCCTATTCCATGGGCACTCAACACAATGGAGACCATTTCTTCCTAAGGGGGGAGGATTGATCCATGTGGATATTGGTGGCCACCATCTTGTTCCAAGTGACTCTTCTTGTTAGTTCTTATTTCAACACGTTCTTCTGTACTTCTTTGTAATTGTGGGTTCTACACTTCCAAGGTTGTACGAAGCCCTACACATCTTTCAGGTGGATACTGGTGGCCTCCCACCTAATCTAACTGGATTATTTTGTATGTTTTCATGTCAACACATCTTGCTGTACTTCCATGGACGTTTTGGGGCCCTAAACAATGTTTTTTTGGCTTGCCACAGTCAAATTTTAGACATAGTTAGAGTTTGACAACGTAATGTGTAGTTCTCGAAAATACCTTTCCAATGGGCTATCACGCGCCTAAAACGAAGATCGTATGCAAAAGTTATGACCCCGAGAAGTTAATGTACTAACTTACCCAAACGGGGCCCACATGACTTTTGGCGTTTCATCTCCTAGGGATAGGTTTTTGGATGTATAGGGTTTTGGAATTCATGTTTATCATAAAAAGGCCTTCAAAGCTTCATTGTAATCATATTCTTGCGAATGAACACAACCGTCACATCTCTTATCAGAGATAAAGCTACCACCATTCTAGCGAGTCTTGCACTCTGTATTTTTACAGTCTCTTTACAATTCTTTCATTAATAGAAATCAAGTACTGTTGTATTTCTCTGTTTCTGGAAATTTTCATGAGTATTTCATTGTAAATTCTCTGCTTTCATTTCGTTCTGAAAATAATCTAGATCAGTGGTATCAGAGCAGACTTCTCTTGATCGTTTTTCAGTGCATGTCTCTGACGAGGTCCGAGGATAGTCAATTAGGTCTTGAGCTTGTCTTTCTTGAGAACAATCACTCTCGCACGCCCAAGAAACCCTCGACGGTGATAGAAAATAAAAACAACAGAGCATAAGATTCTATTAAACTACTGCTCGAGAAAGCTCTCGCGTGACTGAGGGACGAAATGATGGAGAATTTTGCACACATCCTTCAACGCATGCTGTTAGCAACAAGAACATATTCATCAAGCGACCATTTTGGAGGAACCTCTCCCTTCAGGGTACAAGTTAATTTTGATATTCCCATATTTGAAGGTCAAATAGATGCAGATGCCCTAGAAAAATGGTTAAATCTATTAGAAGGTTATTTCTATGTTCAAAATTTTTCCAACAAGGAAAAAATCACCTTCGCACTCCTCAAGGGTCTCCCCCATGTCAAACATTGGTGGGAAACTTACTGGAAGCAAAGTTCCACAGAGGAATCTTGAATATATGGGGTCGAGCCCACTTGGTATTTTTTCATGGATGCGGTCAAAGAACAGTACTATCATGTTGATAACTATAAAGACCAATACATGAGATGGACCACACTGCAACAAGAGAAGAGACAAACGGTATCAGAGTTCAAAAACACTTTCCATACCTTGCGCACCAAGATGGGTATCAAAGACTCCGAGGGACACCTGGTTCTGAAATACCGTGGGGATCTACATAGGTACATCCAAACCAAAATGGATTTCCTAAACATCTAATCATTGGGAGTTTCCTATTGATATGCTGTCAAAATTCAGGCACCAGAACAAATGGGAATTCGGGTTTGCAAATCTGCAACAACCAAAGCATGGTAAAGATGACCCTAACCAACAAACTCTAGACAAACAATCTAAGACACATGACAAAAAGGGTAAAGGGAAGATGAAGAATGACACTGGGAAGTGGTGTGACTTCCACAAAATCCCCTAGCACAACACCGATGAATGTCGCTCGAAACAGTCATTGGTGGCCGAGGTCAAAGACACAGATCCAAACCCTGATTCAGAATCCGATCCAGAAAATATTGAAAATAGAAAAAACATCGACGCAAACCCCACTGCTACTGTCGCGACCACAATAATTCAACCGGAAGAATCAGTAGATCCTTAAGAGGGGGAGCGCCTCTTCCATTCACAAATGTGGGTAAAGGGTACCCTGTTGCATTTCATTGTTGATAACGTAATCCAGAAGAGCCTCATTTCAGATAAGGTCATCAAATAGTTGGGGTTGCCGACAACACCACACCTGCAACCATACAACATCGGGTGGCTTCACCAGGGATGAGATCTCTGTGTCAATCGGTAGTTCCGCTTGTCCTATGGAATCCAACCCTTCAAGGATGAGGTAGTGTGTGATGTTTCCCCTCTTGATGTCTGTGATGTTGTTTCTGGCCAACCATATATGTGGAGACATCATGCTATCTATGTGTCTAGACCCCATAGTGTCATTATTAATCTGGGAGGTCAACTCTATGGGATACCAGAGGTATTTCTGACTACTGCTCCACCAAAACCGTGCCGCAAGGTAATCTCTCATACTGCAAAATTCATCCTCTTCACAGTATATTCAAAGGATGCATAGAATACCCCTACAACCATTGCATCCTCAACACCTTCTGTCCAACAAAAATAGATTGTCACAGAGAAAATATATATTGTCTCTTCACCTACAATGGTGCCTACACAATGCCTTGTCAAACCTAGAGACAACAGGTTGGTGGAGCATATTCAACCCCGCCAACAATAGGTTTGCGACAATCTTCCATAGACCAAGCAACATAAATTCTCCAACAAGGAACACAACTCACCAAGATTCAGATTGAGAAAATGATTTCCCCTCTTCCATGGGCACTCAATGTAATGGATACCATTGCTTCCTGAGGGGGGAGGATTGATCCAGGTGGATATTGGTGGCCACCCACCTGTTCTAACTGGCTCCTCTTGTTAGTTCTTAGTTCAACATGTTCTTTTGTACTTATTTTTAATTGTGGGGTCTACACTTCTGGGGATGTCTGAAGCCCTACACATCTTCCAGGTGGATACTGGTGGCCTCCCACCTAATCCAACTAGCTTATTTTGTATGTTTTCATGTCAGCACATCTTGCTGTGCTTCCAGGGCCGTTTTGGGGGCCTAAATAATGTTTTTTTGGCTATCCATAGTCAAACTGTAGTTGGAGTTAGAGTTTGATGACATAATGCATATTTCTCGAAAAGACCTTTCCAGTGGGCTATGACGCGCCTAAAACAAAGATCGTATGCAAAAGTTACGAGCCTGTGAAGTCAATGTACTAACTTACCCAAACGGGGCCCACATGACTTTTGGCGTTTCATCTCCTAGGGTTAGGTTTTTGGATGTCTAGGGTTTTGGCATTGGTGTTTATCATAAAAAGGCCTTCAAAGCCTCATTGTAGTCATCTTCTTGCGAATGAACCCAACCGTCACATATCTTCTCAGAGATAAAGCTGCCACCATTCTAGTGAGTCTTGTGCTCTGTATTTTTACAGTCTCTTTACAATTATTTCATTAATAGAAATCAAGTATTGCTGTATTTCTTTGTTTCTGGCAATTTTCATGAGTATTTCATTGTAATTTCTCTGCTTTCATTTCGTTCCGAAAATAATCCGGATCATAAGATGAGTGGAAGCGAGGCAGTATGGTGCATGTTGTGCAGAACCAAAGGTTTCTTCTAGAATGATATCCCTATGACTTAAATATATGTTGTAGTAGTGGATACTATGTTCCTAGGTAGTATTCTAGGCAAGGTAGATGTGGGGCGCTGTGAGATATGCAAGAACATGGGACATGGTCCACATCATCGTCCTATACTACATAAGTAAAGTAGCACTATGGGGGGTAATAAATTACAACTTTTACAGGGAAAACACTCACCATATGGTGGACTAATGCACATTGTCTGCCCTTGTCAAGAGGTTTGAGTAGATTTTTTTTTATCACGAGGAGGCAAAAATCGAGGGTGGAATCAAAATCAAGATGATCAAACTGAGAGGAATGATGTGAACCATCCTCCACCACAGTGTTATAATTAAAATGAATTGGGGAATATTATGTGAAAATGTTCACAATCAATTCAACCTCATAATAGACATCGTTGAAAGACCATGTATAACACTAAGGAATGCCCTAAGTTGGTAGAAAAGTGGGAGGCACATGACATAAGGCAAATTCATGTGAACATGGTTAATTTTGAACTGTGGATCCTTGGTGGTGTAAATATAGACACATATGTGGGAGCCTCAGATCAAGGACATATCCACATAGCTCCATTAAAATCACTCATTTTTGATCCCATGCAATAGAAGGAGTTTCTACCAGACACGGTCACAGTAATGAGGGAAGTTGTATCCACTTAGACTACTAAACCAATGGATATAGAGAGACCACACTCCATGAATTGATTTCCAAGTAGAGGTCAAAGCATACTTAGTGTAGATGACTGAGGAATAAATCCAAGGATGGACGAAGACTTTCTTTCTTATATTGGAGGATGAACATGTTGATTCTATCCTTAAGGAGGTACTTGGTGGAGCTTTGGGACAACCTGTTATGTCTATTGTTATGATTACAATGGATCATGTACAAAGGAAATGTTTGAGAAAATAATTCCACCTGAATTTTGAGATTAGAGGATGTGAGGTGTGGGAGGTTATGATGGATCTAGGATTATATGTGAATATTTTGTTGAAGAAGTCTTTTGAATCCTTGGGTAGGCGAAGTTTGGTGTACTCGTTGATGCAACTATGATTGGAAAAACAATTTGGGGATTTTTCTAATTGGAAAGTTCGAATAGATGGAGGTTGATATAGATGGAAGTTGATATGCCACTAACCATATTGTCCTTATGGAATACATTATATGTGAGGGTGGTTTAGTCCAATCCTCTTCTATTAGATTGTAGGTAGTCGGTACAAGTGATCAAGGTAAGGGGACAAGAATTATTCACCGTGAGAGGGAATCTACATCGGGGTTATATACAAACCTACTACATATGATATGATCTATATAAAATGCTAGTAGGTTTCATAAGAAACCATAAGAACATATGCCAAAGTCAATTCTAAGTGAGTGTTGATAAAACATGACTTGAAGCTTCAATATCAAATAACATTCATAGACAAGAAGAAAAGTTTCATAATTTTGTACATCTTGATTCAATGTTTGGTTCAACAAGTAGAGATGCTTAAAAGGATTGGGGTTGAGTGTTGAAACCTAATAATCCTGGGTGTAAGCATATCATTGTGTAAAATGATCCATGGTTAAGATGGATCTATGTTGATTTTCTTTATTTTAGTTTTAATATTACCATGTTTACTAAATGGTCTACTATTTCCTTTTTTCCTCCTTTTTTATATATGTCATTTTTTTCATTTTATTTTATGATGTTATGATAGAGTGCATTGAGAGTTTTAGAGTGCACCTCACTTCTCTTATGAATAAAATTCCATGGGGTCAAGATACCCCATACACAAATTAGTTAAAAAAACAACAGAAAAAAAACAAAACAAATCTTAGTATCCAATACCTACTAATAGATGATATTACTTACTTACAAACTTACTAAAACCATTACATCTGAAGTGTTTGGTACAAATTTTAACAAGATTCCATGTATTATTTATTGAAACTCCATACCACCTCCATAAACCATTGGGATATTTGCAGACATTGCATCATAACCAACATACTCTGTATTTACTTTAAGGTTATCCACTACAAACACAATTGAAATGTTATACTCATTACAAATTTAAAGATTCTATAAGGACATTTGTACTAACCCCAACAATGGGAAAAAAAAAAATTTTTTTTTTTAAATATTGTGCTCATTACTAAAAAAAACCTATGTCAAATTGATCATTAAAGAATGACAAAGAATGACAAAAAACTAGGAATCAAGCAAATTCCCTTGAATGTTAATAATCTCATAAAAAAAACTAAAG
>SNQJ01S0044963.1:73291-111622 GCA_010110895.2 Picea sitchensis
AATAATTTATTTTGTATCCACTTTGACTTATAGTACACTCATCACTTCACTTTACCTCAAGGGATTACCTTCTAACCATCTTAAACCACTTTTCTTATTTTAGGGCTAACCCACTTCTAACCACTTGTCAACTTAGTAATTTCTCCATTAACTTTATTATTTAAATAAATTATTTTGTATTCACTTTGAATTATAGTACACTCATCACTTCACTTTATTATTTACCTTATAAAAATCTCTTAAACCACTTTGACTACTTTGACCTTTTGGGGCTTCTACATGACTCATGAGGGTTCTCCAACTTCACATGGCCATAACTCTCTAACCGTGAGGAGTTATGTGACATTCTACATACCAATGGAAATGGCATGACATGTACTATCCATATAGAATAATATTACCTACAAATATATCAAAACTCATAATGTTATCCATCAAACAAACTTAATTCCATTACCCAAACCTGGGTTCTCCAACTTCCTTCAAGGGTTGACATCGATGACAACCAACCTTAATCAACAATCTCTTGATACCAGTGATCTTGGAGTTACCTTCCAAATGGTGTGGTTACACAAAGCTCTTAAAGTCAAAAAAATCATAAATTTTAAATATTAGACATGGGAATTGAAATCCTCACATGTCCTATAAGTTTCCATCATCTCTAATAGAAAAAATGTGTCTTTTCACGTTAATTTAGTTGATAACCTACACTAAGTTCCATATGTGTCTTCATGTGTGTGTCCCATGAGGAGGAATCCAACTTCAACAATGTCAAACACCCTCCTTGATGTTAAAAGGAATAAAAATGCAAACACATAACTAGTTTTGTTATCACCCACACAATTATCTGTTTGCAACAACAATATTAGTGGCAAATTTCTATTTGACCTGCAAAATTGTGTATCATCAATACTTATCTCACATGTTTCCATATCATCTTACATGTAGATCAAAAAAAATTCATAAAACTCAAATTAAAATAGAGCTTCATGCAATGGGTGCTTCGACATTCCCCTTTTGTAAAACAAATCTCCATATTTATCCACCATTGATTCTTCAAGATCATTTAGACATTTATCCAATGAAGTCACAACAAAATTTGAACCCATCTCAGAAAAGGAAAGACTGAAGTGGCCAAAGCCCTCGGTCTTATGTCCATATGCAAGCATACCAATCAAAGAAATGGGAAGATTTGTGACATTACTAATAGCCTTTGTCTTCTTACCCAACATTGGTATAGAATTTTTCTACTTCTCCATCTTGTCATGCACAATACTTAAGTAAGTTCTTAGACTCTTCTATGAAGATGATCTATGGGAATAGTGCATATGGAAACAACTTGCACTATAGTGATTATGGGTTGTCTGAATTTCTCTCAACCATTCTACTTTGGTTAGATAAATGGGATCCCTAAGCTTGTTCATGATTGAAATACAATCATTACACCTTGCAAAGAAGTTGATCTTCGTGATCACAACATATGGAAATTGTTTTATCACTACTTTGCTTAAACTAGATTGTGACACTAGAGAAATACCAATCCATCAGATATCCTCATTAGCCATGTTTTCAAGTGAACCCTGGGATATATTTAGATGGAAATAATTTGAGAGGTTCCATTGGTCCATTTTGACATATTGAACATGTTAGATGTGGAATCTTATCTAAATTTTTGTCCACAATCTTATTAATATTGGTTATTATTGAAATAATATTTGATCTAGATTGTTGAAATCCACTATTATCATTCACAACCTTTAAATCACCATTTATAAATATATTCTTATAACGGTAAAAAATGCTTCTTTTTATTCCATAACATTTAAACCATGCATTTCGATAGACATCTACTTGGTCAAAATTCACAGTAAATATATCTCTTTTATTTTCTTCTCCTTGTCTGCCAATAGGGGCATTTGATGCTAGAGAATTTAATACAAAGTTTCTTTTTTTAATTTTCATTCATGAGACACACCTTCTTATCTGATCCAGGGGGATATTGGTGGCCACCCACCTATTCCAACTGGCTCCTCTTGTTAGTGTTTAGTTCAACACATTCTTTTGTACTTCTTTGTAATTGTGGGTTCTACACTTCTGGGGCTGTCTGAAGCCCTACACATATTCCAGGTGGATACTGGTGACCTGCCACATAATCCAACTGGATTAATTTGTATGTTTTTCATGTCAGCACATCTTGTTGTACTTCCATGTCTGTTTTGGGGACCTAAACAGTGTTTTTTTGGCATGCCACAGTCAAACTATAGATAGACCCAGAGTTTGATGTCATAATATGTAGTTCTCGAAAAGACCTTTCCAACGGGCTATCACGTGCCTAAAACGAAGATCGTATGAAAAAGTTACGACCCCGGGAAGTTAATGTACTAACTTACCCAAACATGGCCCACATGAATTTTGGTGTTTCATCTCCTAGGGTTAGGTTTTTGGATGTCTAGGGTTTTGGCATTCATGTTTATCATAAAAAAGGCCTTCAGAGCCTCATTGGAATCATATTCTTGTGAATGAACGTAGCTGTCACATCTCTTCTCAGAGATAAATTTGCCACCATTCTAGCGAGTCTTCACTCTATATTTTTATAGTCTCTTTAAAATTATTTCATTAATAGAAATCAAGTATTGTTGTACTTCTCTGTTTCTAGCGATTTTCATGAGTATTTCATTGTAATTCTCTGCTTTCATTTCATTCCAGAAATAATCTGAATCAGTGGCATTAAAGCAGGTTGTTCTTGATCGTTTTTCAGTGCATGACCCCGACGAGGTCCGAGTATAGCCAATTGGCTCTCGAGATTGTCTCTCTTGAGGATAATCACTCTCTCACACCCAAGAAACCCTCGATGGTGGCAGAAAAGAAAAACAGTGGAGCAGAAGATTCTATTAACTTGTTGCTTGAGCAAGCTCTCGCGCAACAGAGGGACGAAATGATGGAGAATTTTGCACACATCCTTCAATGCCTGCCAATAGCAATAGGCGCATATTCATCAAGCGGAAATTTTGGAGGAACCTCTCCCTTCAAGGTACAATTTAATTTAGATATTCCCATATTTGAAGGTCAGATAGATGTGGATGCCCGAGAAATATGGGTAAATCTATTAGAAGTTTATTTCTCTGTTCAAAAATTTCTGACATGGAAAAGATCACCTTCGCACTCCTCAAGGCACCCCCCCATGTCAAACATTGGTGGGAAACTTACTGGGAGAAAATTTCCACAGAGGAATCTGGAATGTATGGGTCCAAGCCCACTTGGGATTTTTTTGTGGATGCGGTCAAAGAACAACACTATCATGTTGATAACTATGAAGACCAGTACATGAGATGGACCACACCGCAACAAGAGAAGAGCCAAACAATGTTGGAATTCACAAATACTTTCCATACCTTGTGCAACAAGTTGGGTATCAAAGACTCTGAGTGGCACATGGTTCTGAAATATCATGGGGCTTTTCATAGCTACATCCAAACTGAAATGGATTTCCTAAACATCTCATCATTAGGATCTTCCTATCGATATGCTGTCAAAATAGAGCAAAACTTTAGGCACCAAAAAAAATGGGAATTTGGGTCTGCAAATTTGCAACAACCAAAGCATGGTAAAGATGGCCCTAACCAACAACCTCTAGACAACGAGTCCAAGACATATGAAAAGAAGGGTAAAGGGAAGATGAAGAATGATAATGGGAAGTGGTGTGACTTCCACAAAATCCCCTGGCACAACACCGATGAATGTCTCTCAAAACAGTCATTGGTGGCTGAGGTCAAAGACACGGACCCTAACCCTGATTTAGAATCTGATCCAGAAAATATTGAAAACAGACAAATCATTGACGTACACCCCACTACTATTGTCACGACCACAACAATTCAACCAAAAGAATCAGTAGATCCCAAAGAGGGGGAGAGCCTCTTCCATTCACAGATGTGGGTGAAGGGGACCCCGTTGCATTTCATTGTTGATAATGAAAACCAGAAGAACCTCATCTCAACTAAGGTCATCAAATAGTTGGGTTTCTCGACAACACCACACCTGCAACCATACAACATCGAGTGGCTTCACCAGGGATGATATCTCCCTTTAGCCAGCAGTGTCACATGTCCTATGGCATCCATCCCTTCAAGGATGAGGTAGTGTGTGATGTTTCCCCTCTTGATGTCTATGATGTTTTTTTGGGCCAACCATATATGTGGAGACATCATGTTGTCTATGAGTCTAGACCCCGTAGTGTCATTATTACTCTAGGAGGTCAACTCTATAGGATACCAGATGTAGTTTTGACTACTACTCCACCAAAACAGTGTCGCAAGGTAATCTCTCATACTACAAAATTCATCCTTTTCACAGTTTATTCAAAGGATGCACAAAAGACCGCTACAACCTCAACACCTTCTATCCACCAAAAAAAAATTGTCAAAGAGAAAGAAAATATTGTTTATTCACCTACAATGGTGCCTACACAATGCCCCATCAAACCTAGAGACAACAAGTTGGTGAAGCAGATTCAACCCCGCCAGCAACAGGTTTGTGACAGTCTTCCACAGACCAAGCAGCACAACTTCTCCAACAAGGCATGCAGCTCACCAAGTTTCAGATTCAGAAAATGCTTTCCCCTCTTCTCTGGGCACTCAACGTAATGGAGACCATTGCTTCCTAAGGGGGAGGATTGATCCAGGTGGATATTGGTGGCCACCCACCTATTCCAACCGGCTCCTCTTGTGAGTGTTTAGTTCAACATGTTCTTTTGTACTTCTTTGTAATTATGGGTTCTAAACTTATGGGGTTGTAATAATCCCTACACATCTTCCAGGTGGATACTGGTGGCCTCCCACATAATCCAACTGGCTTATTTTGTATGTTTTTCATGTCATCACATATTGTTGTACTTACAGGGCTGTTTTGGGGCCCTAAACAATGTTTTTTGTGTGTGCCATAGTCAAACTGTAGATAAATTCAAATTTTTATGACATAATGTGTAGTTCTCAAAAATACCTTTCCAACGGGCTATCACACGCCTAAAACAGAGATTGTATGAAAGAGTTACGACCTCAGGAAGTTAAGGTACTAACTTACCCAAACAGGGCCCAAATGACTTTTGGCGTTTCATCTCCTAGGGTTAGGTTTTTGGATGTTTAGGATTTTTGCATTCATGTTTATCATAAAAAAGGACTTCAGAGCCTCATTGTAATGATCTTCTTGTGAATGAGCGTATCTGTCACATCTCTTCTCAGAGATAAAGCTGCCACCATTATAGCGAGTCTTGCACTCTGTATTTTTACAGTCTCTTTACAATTCTTTCATTAATAGAAATCAAGTATTGTTGTATTTCTCTGTTTCTGGAAATTTTCATGAGTATTTCATTGTAATTTCTTTGCTTTCATTTAATTCTGGAAATAATCCATATTAGTGGTATCAAAGCAGGCTTCTCTTGATCGTTTTTCAGTGCATGTTCCCAACGAGGTCCGAGTATATCCAATCGGGTCTCGAGCTTGTCTCTCTTGAGGAAAATCAGTCTCGCACACCCAAGAAACCCTCGATGGAAAAAGAAAATAAAAACTACAGAGAAAAATATTCTATTAACATGTTGCTTGAGCAAGCTCTCGCGCGACAGAGGGACGAAATGATGGAGAATTTTGCACACATCCTTCAACGCCTGCCGATAGCAACAGGTGCATCTTCATCAAGCGGCCATTTTGGAGGAACCTCTCCCTTCAGGGTACAAGTTAATTTTGATATTCCCATATTTGAAGGTTAGATAGATGTGGATGCCCTAGAAAAATGGTTAAATCTATTAGAAGGTTATTTCTTTGTTCAAAAATCTTCTGATGGGGAAAAGATCACCTTTGCACTCCTCAAGGCTCTCCCTCATGTCAAACATTGGTGGGAAACTTACTGGGAGAAAAGTTCCACAGAGGAATATAGAATATATGGGGTCGAGCCCACTTAGGATTTTTTTGTGGATGAGGTCAAAGAACAGTACTATCCTGTTGATAACTATGAAGACCAGTACATGAGATGGACCACACTATGGCAAGAGAAGAGCCAAACAATGCCAGAGTTCACAAATAATTTCCATACCTTGCGCACCAAGCTGGGTATTAAAGACTCTAAGTGGCATCTAGTTATAAAATACCATGGGGCTCTGCATAGATACATCCAAACCGAAATGGATTTCCTAAACATATCATCATTTGGAGTTGCCTATAGATATGCAGTCAAAATCGAGCAGAAATTTAGGCACCAGAACAAATGGGAATTTGGGTCTGCAAATATGCAACAACCAAAGCATGGTAAAGATGGCCCTAACCAACATCCACTGGACAACCTTGTCCAGTCCAAGACACAGGACAAGAAGGGTAAAGATAATATGAAGAACGACATTGGGAAGTGGTGTGACTTCCACAAAAACCCCTGGAACAACACCGATGAATGTCGCTTGAAATAGTCATTGGTGGTCGAGGTCAAAGACATGAAGCGGAACCTTGATTCAGAATTCGATCCAGAAAATGTTGAAAATAGACAAATCATTGATGCAGACCCCACTACTATTGTCTCGACCACAACAATTCAACCAGAAGAATCGGTAGATCTTGAAGAGGGGGAGCACCTCTTCCATTCACATATGTGGGTGAAGGGGAGCCTGTTGCATTTCATTGTTGATAACGGTATCCAGAAGAACCTCATCTCAGCTAAGTTCATCAAATAGTTGGGGTTATCGACAAAACCACACCCGCAGCCATACAACATCAGATGGATTCACCAGGGACGATATCTCTGTGTCAGCTAGCAATGTCTCCTGTCCTATGGAATCCATCCCTTCAACGATGAGGTAGTGTGTGATGTTTCCCCTCTTGATGTCTGTGATGTTGTTTTGGGCTAACCATATATGTGGAGATATCATGTTTTCTATGAGTCTAGACCTCGTAGTGTCATTATTACTCTGGGAGGTAAGCTCTATAGGATACTAGAGGTAGTTCTGACTACTGTTCCACCACAACAGTGTCTCAAGGTAATCTCTCATACTCCAAAATTCATCCTCTTCACAGTCTGTTCAAAGGATGCACAAAAGACCGCTACAACCACTGCAGCTTAAACACTTTATATCTAGCAAAAACATATTCTCAAAGAGAAAGACAATATTGTTTCTTTACCTACAATGGATCCTACACAATGCCCCGTCAAACCCAAAGAGAACATGTTAGTGGAGCATATTCAACCCCGCCAATAATTGGTTTGTGACAGTCTTCCACAAACTAAGTAGCACAACTCCTCCAACAAGGCACGGAACTCACCAAGATTCAGATTCAGAAAATGTTTTCCCCTCTTCCTTAGGCACTCAACGCAATGGATACCATTGCTTCCTAAGGGGGGAGGATTGATCCAGGTGGATATTGGTGGCCACCCACCTATTCCAACTGGCTCCTCTTGTCAGTGTTTAGTTTAGCATGTTCTTTTGTACTTTTTATAATTTTGGGTTCTACACTTTCGGGTTTGTTTGAAGCCCTACACATCTTCCAGGGGGATACCGATGGCCTCCCACCTAATTCAACTGGATTATTTTTTATGTTTTTCATGGAAGCACATCTTGTTGTACTTCCAGGTCCATTTTGAGGCCCTAAACAATGTGTTTTTGGCGTTCCACAGTCAAATTGTAGACGAAGTCAAATTTTGATGCCATAATGTGTATTTCTCGAAAAGACATTTCCAACGGGCTATCACGTGCCTAAAACGAAGATCGTATGAAAAGTTTATTGTTATAACCCTAATTTGCATCAGACATACTTACCTGACATCATGCCATTTCATATACCTTCTTTTCCAAGCCAATACTGAACAACTCTTCTTAAAAACACCCTTTTTAAAGACCCACGCGCCCTGCTCCACTACAGCTCGCGTGTACACTCTAGCTGACCCACTACAGCCTGTGTGTACCTACAAAAGCACAAAAAATGGAAAGTTGTTGATGGAACACACAGTTTTGGGTAATTTAACTAAACCTTTCGACCATGCATGGCCAGTCATTCAACTAAATACCTAGCTCCTTCTGGCCTATAAAAGAAGGGGTAGGGGTCCCATTCTAAAGGAGGAAAATCATAGTAAAGAAATTCTACCCGATTTTTTATTCCCCTTTGCCCAAGATTCTGCAACCATTTTGTGATTTCAACGAAGAAGAGAAGCAAGTGTGTTAGCAGCTGGTGCACAGTAAAAGAGGAGCCCAGGACCAGATTCATGGAGCAGTGGTCGGCTTCATCATTGTAAGTTGCTTTAGTGCAGTTAATAATAAAGAAATACTTTTCCCATCCCACTATATGAGGTTCTCATTGTTTATTGTGTACATGTTGACTAAATCTCTAACCCATTAATCCGTAGATCAAATGCATGTGGAGTTCTTTGTTTGTATTTTGTGAATGCAGGTCAGCCTTGGGAGGAGAGTTGTAGTCAAAGAGCGACCAAGCATGAAGAGGGATCAATAACAAACGTCGGAAATAAGGTATGTTCACTTGATCTTCTTAACTGTGTATTTTCTTAAGAATAATGGGGATTAGGTCTGGGATGACGGTAAAAAGTAAGAATCTTTAGGTCTTTTCTGCATGCATGATAAAACCCTAAGTGCTAGTTTGTAGGGGGATTTCCCACTCAAAACAGAATTGGCGACTATACTAGGGATTTTTCTCAAGTTTTCTGGGGATACTTTTTGGTAGTTTTAAATTGGTTTCATCACCTTTTTTCTGAGTTTCTTCAAGATTCTGAGCTAGTAGGGATTATGGTCTTCCATACCAGTATTCCCTACTTTCTTTGCTTGGCTGTATTCTCATTTCGGGAAGTCACAGAAGTACATGCGGCCTGTATAAGGCCTGCATGCATGTACACGTGCCCAACCTTCACACAGCCCATGTGGACACGCTAACTGATGAAGTGACAGTAGCGTGGTTAAGTTCAAAAAAATTTATTAAAGGGGCAGTCATCCTCTTCCCTGCCAGAAGTGAGCCTTCTCGGGGGTTTTCTGAAACTCTTTCTGGTCTCTGTTTTTTGCAGTTTGTAGCTTAGGTACCACTTCAGATTGGTTTTGTTCTATGAAATTTTCCTTGGATTGTTTTTATTTTCTGACAAAGTAAGTTTCTGAGTCTTCAAGATATTTTGGTTCTCAATACCAGTAGTCTCTGTCAGTGTTTGATTCCTTATGTTTTCATTTTTTGAAGAGGTGTGGAGGTACATGTGGCTTGCATAAGGTCTGCATGTGTGTACATGCGCCCTAACCTTTTACAACTCGCGTACACACGCTAGTTGTTGAACTGTCAGTTGCGTGCCTGTTGAGAAATTTTTTGTTCAAGGAGAGGCAGCCATCCTTTTCCTTATAAAAAGTTATACCTCTTAGGGTTCTTGGTCTCTTTCATAGTAGTCTACAACTTAGGTCTAATCACAGCAATAGCTTTCTTTTTCATTAAAAAGTTTTCCTCGAAATTTTTTCTTTCATAGGGTTTTTAGACAAGTGTGAGAGTGTGCTTTCGTCAGTTTGTGTGTTATTGTCAGTAACTCTTTGCGATCTGCGCTTAGGCCAGAAGTTTTCTTGGTCTTTAATTGTCGTCATTTTTCCCTTTTGCTTTGCGAGCATTAAATAAAAAATAAAAATAAAAATGTTTTATTTCTTGGTTTGGTTAAGCAGTTGTTGGTTTGCATAAATAACTAGGAAAAGTTTTGTTTTCATAAGTTCTTGGTTGTTTACTTAGGAAAACAAGTAGCTCTTAGTCGAGCAAAATCTTATTTTGAGTCTGCTGTTCAAAGATCTTAGAAAAATTTGTTTCTTTCTTTGAAAAGTTGATTGAGAATTTTGTCAAGAAGAAGTTATTTTTGTTTCCAGTTTTCTGTTTATTTTTTCTTTCGTCTCTCAAAACATCACTAGTTTCACTTTCATAACCTTTGACTTAAGACAAGCCATAAAAATTAATGATTAATTAAAATCAACTAGACTTTATGTTTGTAAGTTTCATCCACTAGTCTAGGTTGGAGCCTTGATTTAGGTTGGAGAGGAAACTCTTCAAGGTTTCCAAACGTACATAAGAGTTTGTGCTAAGGAGTGTTAAAAGTCCAGTATCGTGAAAGTTATCTGGGACCCCCCTCTAACACAGGGGCTAAACATGAGGTTGCATGCGGAAAGGTAGCGGAGATAACCCCTCCAAAGCCAGAGCAATCGTAGTGGAGAACACATATAGAGGGCTTGTCTTGGGATTTCGTCGATTGCATTTGCCACGGAGCTCCATGGGTCTCAAATCCGTTCGAGGTCCTCAGTTGTCTTTCGAATGACTTTCTTTCGATACCCTTGACAGTTTTCGGGCTCGATACCCTGCTCATTGTGGTCTACCCAACTGTCGATTGTACCCGCCCGGTGACTGTTCGTGCGCTGGCAACCTAGTTTCCTATCTTTTTTAGAGACATACACAGGTGACTGCGGGGGTATACCGCGGTACCTAGGACAAACATTGGGCCACACTTTGCAGAGTATACCTGGAGGGTGCTTCCGTGTTCGAGTTTCACTTGCACTGGTAAGTTGCTCGAGGGTTGGTTGTTGTAACTGTTCTTCCAACTAGTATAGTGTTTGCTTGTTTTATCTTGTAGGGACTTTTTCTAGTGTGTATTTTTTTTGAACGAATAGAAATCCCTAGTGTGTCTTTGATCTTCTCACATAGTGGAGGATCACAAGCTCTTCCGATCATGAAGGCTTCTTGGCCTGCCATCAGTTACACTAGAGCCACCCCCGCCACCGCTAAGGTGAAAGCTAGACCAACAAGGGTCTTTTGAAGCGACCGGGTCACAGGAAACTGTGCTCGACCAACATCCAGAGGAACCAACTATTTTAGACCTTGGAACGGAAGCTCTCGGTCCACCCGAAAGTTCAACCACTGATCTTTTGGTGCCCATCATCATACAGATTTATCCTTATGGGTGCCAGACAGTGTCACACACAGCAATGGAAACAAATGTTGCCACTTCTTCTGGGAATTCTTGTATTCCCACTACGGTTGTCACCACAGGGGGTGTTCCACCTCCTAACTCACAATCATCGTTCAGAGCCACCATGGTCTCGACCACCTCTACCTCAAGCAGTGGTCTGATCCCGTCTTTGGCGGTGGCCACTGCTCATTTCACACAAAGTACGACAGGCCCTCCATTCTCATATGGGATGCCTAGCTCAGGTACAAGCCCTGTACTATCCTACTCCACTTTACAGACTTTAGGTCTGGAGGTAGGGAGCTCTAACGCTCCTCTGCAAGGACCCATGGGGGGCATTTCAGCTCCCTTTAACGCTTTCCCTTACAGGGGAGGTCATATACCTCCTTCGTCCCCTTTGCTCGACGGTACCCACCAGCAACCCGTCGGGCCAAACACACACCATAGTTCATTTGGAGTAGGGAGTCAAGGACCACCTTCTCATAATATGTCGATAGGGTTGACACATTTTTCTTTGTTCAGTGCGTTTGGTAACAACGCTTTATCGTCAATTTCTTTCCTGACTGGGGGAAACCCCGATTATGGACAACCTAATCCTATGCAGGGTACTATTCCTGCACAGGGGGAAAACCCAGGAACTTCTTCCGCATCAGGACCTTGGAATTCTTGGCAAGGATCAGTTCCCTCATTAGGAATGTCGATCTAGGGAAATTCTTTTCAAAACCAATGGAACCCCGGAAAAGGTACAGTACCTATGCCCATGGGATCGGCATGGGGAAACCCTTCCCAAAGTCCTCTGAATGTAATGCACGCCCAACCATCTACGTCCTATTTTAGGAATCATCCGATGATGTCTCCTCAAATGAAAAATCTATACGCTGGCCATGGCCATGGTTTTTACCAGAACCCCGTCCAGCAACCCAACTTTTCCTGGCAACCTGGTGTCAGTCAAACTCCAAGCCCCTTTTTCCATGGTTATCACCAACAACCCAAATTACCTTTCCTGGCAACCTTGCATTTTCCAGACTTAACAAGGTTGTTGAACGACCCTATCTATCACGATCCGCGTTGGCCCCCTATGTCAACAAAGTTGCCTTCGGATATACCAAAGTTCAAAGCCAGGCCTAACGAAGATCCAAGTGATCATGTGACTACTTTCCACCTTTGGTGCTCATCTAATTCGTTGAAAGACGACTCCGTAGAGTTGTGATTGTTTCAATGTACTCTCATTAGGAGTGTTGTGAAATGGTACATTGAGCTTGACCGCTCAAGATGCTCTTCCTTCGGTGAATTGGCAATGGATTTCCTAAACCATTTCCAATTACCTGTGAGATACGATGCTGGCATAGAATTGCTAGCCAATTTCGAACAGACAAAAGTGGACCATATCTCCGATCACATCCGAGAGTGGAGACACCGGAAGAGTTTGATTAAGGTGCCAGTCCCACCAACATTCCTGCTTGAGTGGTTCCTTAAGTCTTTGGTCCCATAGTTATCCAAAGACATCGCAACGTCGGGCGTGTTTTCCAAAGAAGATGCAATCATGAGAGCTCAACAGCTTGAGCTAATCTATTCTCAGTCTGGTTTACTGTACAAGATCTTTCCATATGTGCCATGATCAATACTTGATAAAACCAGACAAAGAGTTGGACCACATGCCGATGGTATTGTTGGTTCAGCACAAACAAAGCCCACCGAACAATTGACGAAACAATTGCAGCAATTGTCTATCCAGCATATCGCGGCTAGCCGAACTACTATTTCGGCTACTCCCCCTACCCAAACGTCGGATGTACATAGTGTGCAATCGACAAATCTGAAGGCCACCCAGCAGCCTGATGGAGAGAAGAAACAACGTAATAAGGGTAAGGGGGATAAGAAACCCACTAATAATGTTGGCAGGGGCAACACCAAAAAAATGAAGTCAAGGTATTCGTGTAATCTGTGCGCGAAAGACCATCTGACTCACCAATTCCCTCGGCTTGTAGAGGCCCAAAAGTTATTGACATAGCAGTCGTCGGTTGTGTTAACAAACCCTTTTCAACATGGCCAATATCTAACTCAAGCCTCTACAAGTGTGGAAGGGGGCAGCCAAGGACCCCCTCCGTCTTCAAACAATCCTGCATCTGCGAATGTGTATATCATTAAAGGTGATGCCTATATATCGACTAGAGCACATGATTACAGTAAGCCAAGCACCTCTGAGAAAGGTAAATAAGTTGAAACCCCATCTCTTCCTCTCCAGATCGAGAAGACGTTGGGTGAAACCATGAAACACATCCCAAAAGGTGTGTTTAAGAAAGCTTCTCACAACCCAAATGCAAGGGCCGCCCAGAACTACTCTTTGGTGGAGGATTTGTCTCAAACTCCTTGTGCGATGTCTACTTTGGAAGTCCTCCAAAGCTGCCCTTCCCAGAGAAAGGCTCTATTAGCCACTTTAGGATCCACCAAGACTTGTAATCCAGGTATGATCATGCTTGATACGACTGATTTAAAACCTCATCTCCCTTACCACGTAGCGTTCCAGATAGTAGTGGCTTACACCACGAAAACTTTTAATCAAAACATTTTCCACACAGTGGCTGATGAGGGCGCCTCAACATGTGTAATGTCTTTGGCTTGTTGGAAGGCCATTGGCCAGCCTGTTTTGTCTCCGTCACTTACTCTTCTTACCACTTTCGACAGTCGTTCGTTCTGACCACATGGCATTATCCACTCTTTTCCCGTGCAGTTAGGAGGGAAAAACATGTGTGTCGAGGTTCAAGTGGTCGACGCATATCTCGATTACAATCTCTTGTTAGGAAGGAGTTGGACCTCTGCTATGCAAGCAATAGTAGCTACAGTTTTTTAGGTCTGGTTGTTTCCACACGAGGGTCGGATTGTGACCATTGATCAGTTGTCTTTCTCCCTTCATGACCCTTCATTGGGGGCATCCGCGGTCCCAATGATTGATAACCCTCAACACGGCATCGTCAACATAGGGGTTGGTTTGTGCCCACCTTTGATGGGCACTTTCGATTACCCACCTCCTAAAGGAAATGTTAAGTTCATATATGACCACCATAAGGTTGAGGTGTTCCAAGTTTCATCATTTCGCACAACTTATTTCAATTATCCGTGGATTCTTCCCCCCCCCCATCGGCCACAATGGAAGGGACGGGGAACCATGGTATGTCCATGCCCTTGTCTGTGGCAGAAGTAGCGTACTCTTTAGTCCAACAAGCTTCCGCCAGACCTGATCCAACTTCCGCACACGAGTTAGATCGAATTCTAGAGCCTATTTGCGCTCAAGGTTCCCTCGCTGATATAGATTCTTTAGACTTAGTCTTGCCCTCAGACGAAGAAATCATGGAAGCAATGACTAGTCTAGACAAACCCTGGGATGATCTCCATCACATATCTTATTTCCTCCCAGAGTTAAGTAGAATTGAGGCAGGGGAATTCACCTTGACTATGACTGGAGATAGGTCTTATGCTATTAATCCTTTGGCTACACATGTTGTTTATGCCAAAGGTAATATGGCAACCATCATCGAAACTATACCTATAAACATATCTAGAACCCCTGGCATCATGGAGAATGTTTTCGTCGGAGCTGACTGCTCCCCCGAAGAGATTCAAATATACACAGATTTATTTAAGGAATTCCGCAACATTTTTGCTTGGTCTTACGAGGAAATGTCAGGCATCAATCCAAAAATTGTTGAAAATGAAATAACAACTTATCCTGACGCTAAGTCGGTTCGGCAAAATCTTCGTCCAATTAATCCTAAGAAAGAAGTAGCTATTAAGGTCGAAGTGGAGAAACTTCTCAAGGCAGGTTTTATCTACCCTTTCCATTTGACCCAATGGGTGTCAAACCCCGTGTCGGTTAACAAAAAACAGGGTATGATTCACGTTTGTACAGACTTCTTTGATTTGAACAAGGCATGTCCAAAAGATAATTTCCCCACACCATTTATTGACCAGATAGTCGATGAATGCGTAGATTGTGAGGCCTTTTCTTTCATGGATGGTTTTTCGGGATATAATCAGATACAAATCAAACCCGAAGACCAACACAAAAAAACATTCATTTGTCCATGGGGTACATTCGCGTATCGTAAGATGTCATTTGGTCTGAAAAATGTTGGCACTACCTTTCAGCGGGCCATGTCTTTTGCTTTCCATGATCTCAAACATATCATCGAGGCCTACTTAGATGATTTAGCATCACTCTCTCATAAGAGAGTTGATCATCCCACACACCTCCGACTTTCTTTGAGTGATGTTGCTACTTCCGGATTCGCTTGAATCCCAACAAATGCAGTTTTTGCGTGACGTCGGGTTGTCTCTTAGGTTTCATAGTTTCAATAATAGGGATCATGGTCGATCCTCTCAAGGTTGAGGAAATAGTTCAGTTGCCTCCCCCACGTACAATCCTTTAGCTTCAGAGTCTACAGGGAAAAGCAAACTTTTTGTGGCATTTCATCGCAAACTATGTCGAGATCACAAAGGGATTTATGCAGTTACTGAAGAAAGGCGTTCCTTTTCATTGGGACGATGTCACTCAATGCTCCTTCGAAGCGTTGAAACATGCCCTCACAACTACCCCTCTGCTTCGGCCACCCAATTATAACAAATATTTCTTATTATACTTGGCTGCAGCAGAATCAATCATCGGCATGGTCTTAGTTCATGAGGATAATTTGATCTCAGAATATGTGATCTATTACCTGAGCTGAGGCCTGGTTGGACCAGAACTAAATTATTCTCATATCGAAAAACTTGCAATGGAAGCAGTCCATACTGTCCAATGGTTCCGTCATTGTGTTTTGTTTCGCAAGACCACCGTCATTGCCGTTGTGAATCCATTTCAATACATGTTGACACGACGGGTAATCGGCGGAAAGATCAGTAGATGGATAGTTGTCCTCCAGGAATTTGACTTAGATTTCATTTCGGCGAAATCCAAAAAGTCACTAGTCTTTGCGGAACTTATCTCGGAACTTTCGGTCGAGTCAAGTGATGTTATGCCCGAAGACTCACTTATTCAAGGAGATGTGTTTTTGATAGCATCTTTGGACCCCTGGTATGGAGATATACTTGTCTATCTCCAGACATTGAAGTGCGCCGCCTCTGCTTCTTGTGATGAGTGTCGCCGTATATGTCATCAGGCCAAGAACTATCTCATCCTCGAGGACACTCTCTATCGTTGAGGTGTAGATTGTATCCTTCATCGGTGCCTCACTCTTGAAGAAGTGGAAATCATGCTTAACGATTTCCATACTGGAGCATGTGGCGGTCATTTGTCTGGGTTAGCAACAGCCCAAAATATTTTACAAGTCAATTACTTCTGGTTGACACTAATCAAAGATTGTATCGCATCAGTCAAGAAGTGCCACACATGTCATATCTTCTCTCGAAAGATGAGGGCACATCCTACTCCCATGTTTCATGTCATCACAGTTGGTCCCTTCACCAAATGGGGGATTGATTACACTACATGCAACCCTCCTTCAGCAAGGGGGCACCGTTATATCATTGTAGTCATCGACTACTTCACAAAGTGGGTAGAATCTATGCCAATGTTTAAAGATGATGGAGAGACTGCAACTCTCTTTTTGTTTAACCAGACTATAGCAAGGTTCGGCGTCCCAAGAGAGATTGTCACTGACCACAGCAGTCACTTTCAGAACCAAATGATGATTAAGTTAACATCAAATCTTGGGTTGAGGCAAAACATTTGTCACCCTACTACCCTCAATCGAATGGTCAGGTGGAAGTTGTCAATAAATCTCTTAATACTATCCTACAACGAACGATCAATTTGGCCAAGTCATATTGGCATTTGATGTTGTACTCAGCATTATGGGCCTACCGAACATTTGTTAAGACTGCAACCGGTTTCTCACCTTTTCAACTCGTTTACGGGATGGAATTTGTCTTGCCCATAGAATGTCAGATCCCATCTTTAAATTTGGCAGTACAATTATTGTCAGACACTTCATTGCTTGAAGAACGTTTATTATAGCTCGAGTAGCTCAATGAATAGCTTCGTGATGCGGCCTTAGCTAACGAAGCTCACAAACAAAAAGTCAAGTGTCAATATGATCGGTCCGTTCGTCCTCGGATTTTCTCAAAAGGCGACCTTGTCCTGGTCTATGTCCAAGATAAGGACCCCCTGGGGGCAGGCAAGTTCAAACCCATGTGGTTTGGACCTTTCATCATAAAAGAGGTTCTAAAAAAGGGCGCTTATCATTTGCTTGATTTTGAGGGACATGATTTGGCAGAGCCTAGAAATGGGCTCTACCTCAAGAAGTATTACTCATAGGTAGGTCACCTTGGGTAACTCTTTGAAACATATGTATAGTCTTTGTACTATTACTTTTTGGTTTCTTTTGGTTTTATGGACGTGTCATTTTTTGATGTTACCTTTTATCACTGTGGCATATGTCAAGTGAATCAGAGGTGTTCATTGGATACGCAGATGGCACTAGCTAGCACACTTGAGGCTTTCCTTTGCAGCTTGGGTAATTTTTACACCTCAGGGCCAGTTATTATCTTCAAGAGGTATATGTTTAGGTGACACCACAAACAATGTCGTTGAATACAACGTAGTTATTGAGTTGCTTCGTGACACTTTGTCATTTGGTATCTCTCACCTCTGGGTCTATTTAGACTCTTAGTTGGTTGTGTCTCAGTTAAATAGAGTCTAACGTGTTCATGATCCTACTTTACATTGACGATTCCTTAGGGTACGTCTCTTAGAACGAAGCTTTGATTATATTACATATTTTCATGTTCCTAGGAGATTAAATCAAGTCACGGATACTCTAGCTAATCACATTTTAGATTGGCATCTCGCACACATATAATAAAGACATACACATGCACATGTAAATACATTTTTAAAGAAAATATAATCCATAAGACATAAAAATCCATATATAATATTGAAATCATCAGAGTACATAGGTGGGCGCAAGCACCTCAAAAATACTACCAATAATGAGTCATGGGGCTTATGCCCTCAAAAATATACAAGTAGTTCCCTCGGCACGTGAAAAGTACAGCCTAATTAAGTACGGGGCCTGTGGGCCCTGTTGTAATGATCGACAGTGTTTTCCAAACACTGAAAAAGCCGAACCCACATCCGTGGCACCCCCACTACATGAGGTTGCATAGATGGTGGCAGATCCTCAATCTCTTCCATGGGGACTGTGCGAGTGAGCGAGGTAAAATTTCACTCCACTCGTCTCAGAACTCTCTCAGCCTCACTGGTTGGAAGCTCTCATGATGCTGTTGGCCCCCCTATGGCCCCGGGTGCGGCCTCTGGTCGAGGATGTCGCTTGTTCCTCGCATAATCCGTTGGTCACACTGGCCCCACATCTGCACATAATAAACACGTATCTGTCAAATGATTTTGTATATAAAAAGAAAAAATGATATATATAAAATCAACATAAAATTACATATATTTAACAAACAAAAAAATGAAGCAACTAACCCATCTCTCTTCGCTGCTCTCCGGGAGGTACCAGTATCTCAGGATCTCTCGAGAAGTCAATCCCAACATATGGGTAATCCTCTATGACCGAGATCTGTCGCGACAACCAAGCAAAAAAGTTGTCATCAAAGGCCCCTCAATGGTCCTCTATCGCGGTAGCAACACCGCCCATCTACATAACATGGGAAGAGAGGTATGGTGCCCTTGTACCACCTCTCGAGGGATGAAGCTGGGCACTCTTTCAAAGAAGAAAAAGAAAGGTGATTTCCAAACCAGGGTTCCCTATGATTTAAACCCGACCCAATCGTGGGTTACCTCTTCATACAAATCAGGTAATGTGGTGCTCAATAAAAATGTGTGTGTTTAGGCCTTTGAATTTCACAATTCATTTTATTGCATGGGAAGCTGATGCAAAGCCCATGAGACCAGGTAATCCGTAGATGGCAACACTATCACTTGCCGGTGATAAGTTTGAAATCTGCTTGCTCGGTACTTGTGAGCTTCGTTATGTTTGCACCAGCCTCACAATGGAGCCAATCAACTCCCAGAAGTTATGGGGCCAGGAAAAGTCTGAAAAATTTGAGTAGTTCCCCTCTCCTGGAGAGGCCATTCATAAAGTATATATCTTCTATCATTGGAACCAGCGACTGCCCCTCTAACATGAATCCCTCTGCATCCGGATGCCAGTAATCAACCAAGACATTCAATAAGCCTAGGTTATTGCTTCATGAAGAAAGGACATAGGGAAAAATTTAACAACCTACATTGCATTAATGTAGAAACAACATTAGGGCCCTCCCCAACCAATGCACTAATCTCCTCATGCTCTCTTTCCCTCCGGTGAACAGCATCACCAAAAGCCGGTTGAGGGAGAGGGATTAACTCATGTTTTAATTTGTTTTATTAAAGAGAAGGTTCCCACCTTGGGTTGTAATCGCGGCGATGGCGTGTGTACGAATGCAGGATTTTCCTCGCCCACATGTACGCCCAGGTTTGATAACAAGACCAGCCGCGTGGCGATAGGGCCGACCTTTAAAGGTTGTCCCTCCAAAAACCAGAATTTAAAATACATAAAAAATAATTAGAATGCAAGATGGGGTAGTAAGTACTTACTTGGTCCAAACGGATGGTTGTTAGATCCACTAAATCTCTCGGAATCAATTCTTTTAGCAAAGGGGTGTTTTGGCTTTTTAGTCAATTTCTCAATTAGCAATGGTGATAATGAGTTGCCGGCTTCATTTATAGACTTTTGGCCTCTTTTGTTAATTTTTAGACCCTTTTGTCATCATTTCTAAACTAAAAATCATTTAACATGGTTCAGAAGTTTTCTTTGGTTTGTCACGAGAAGTTTTATTTGGGTATTGGGAAATTTTTGGAGATTTGGGTGATTTGAAAGTCCTTTGGTAAAAGTCAATTTTCCCAGCTTCCGTTGCATTTAAGTTAGTATTCCACCTCTACTTCCTGCATCTTGTTGCCTTTTCAGCCTTTCCATGGTTAGTCCGCAAAATTGCGACCGCGAGAGCCATCATTTGTTGCTTTAGGGTGTAGTAATTTTAGGTGGTAAACCCTACAACAACATGGATGCCTAGGTAGATCATGATTGCATTATGGTGTCCATGTTTGCACTACTTTGACTATCGGCAGGGGTCCTTATTAGTTTTTTTTGAATACGAGTTTGAGCCTCATCGCATGATTTTAGCACTCTTGACCTCACCCTCGGGACTCCCAAAACTTATACTTGGGTCTTCTTTTAAGCTCTTTTGAGACCCTCTAAATGTGAAAATATTACTGAGCGATCTTATTTCCCTTCAGCTAAAGCTGAAATTTGAAGTCCGTCTATCCGGTAGTTTACCCTTTTTTTGTTCTGGATGGTCAACTGTATGAAGAAAGGTACACTCTAGGGACCTCATTTCTCTAGAAGAGTATTTACAGGGTATAATTTTAATCCTTTTCGGACTGAGGGACTAAATCTGAAAAGATACCCCACGAGGTCCATAGTTAAGCTCTTTAGACTCCCCTAAAAATTGAAAGATGGTTGAGTGACCTTGTTCCTTCACACTCGTTAAAATGGTCCAAAGAACATCCCATCTGAGAGTCCATAGTTAAGCTTTTCAAACTCTTAAAATGAAAAGAATTGGCCGATTGATGGTCTTTATCTGTTTCGTTAAAATGGTTTTGAATAGACATTTTGTCAGTGCTAGTTTACCCATTTTAACCAGCTGGACTATCTTAGAAAAGGAATTTTGACAAAGTCTCCTTTACGGTTTTAGGCTCTCTAAATATGAAAAGCCGTCGAGCTTACCTTCTTTGGGCTCATTAAAAGTACATCAAAGGATGTTACCATTATGTGTTTTGTTAACCATGTTTTCACATGCACCTGCGTCTTTGGTCTAAATTCCATCTCCACGTCTCTCTAAACTGAACCATCCTTAGAAGCATGCCTTATACACAATCCCTATAGCACTTTGCCTCTGCGTCTTGGCACCTTTGGCCACTGGAGGATTTTCAGTGTCCTTTTCACGCATATGTCCCTTTGCCACAGGCATCCACGTGTTTCTTGTGCTTGGAACTTGTATGTATGTGACACTTGATCCTCCTTTTATACAGTAACATTCTTTTATTCTTTTCAAGCTTTCCAACATTATTGAAAGAGACACAAAAAAATCAAATATACCCAAAAGGAAGGGAAAATTATTTTCTTTTATTGGTAGCACAATGGGTAGCCCTTGGACCATTACATCCCTTTAAGTTTGTTCTTCTTCAAGATAAAGGATTTAATATATGACCTTAGGAAGTTGTTCTTACTACATGAATCTGTGTCCTCCTTCTCTTGGTTATTCTTCCAAACATATGGAGTTTGTGTTGCCTCACATAGCGAGAACCTATACCAATGCCATATTTGCCGAGTCGTCGAACTGTCATACTGTTGTCAAAGGGAATTTTTTTACCAAGCCATGATTTGGCCCCTCTGCAGTTTGTCTCTGCCCTCATGCCGACCATCTTCAGAAAGTCCAATTAAGTCTTTGTTCGAAATCAATGAAGCCTCGGTCTGATCATCAAGATCCTCTAGTCCATGACCGACAGTAATTAGAGACCTTTGGGTATTGAATTTGTACACTCATATTACCTCCTACCTAGAAGTTTTGAAGATTTTTTGGGGGAGTTGATGCTCAGAACTCACGAACACATCATCTCCGACCATCGGTGTATCTGACTTCTAGAGATGGATACTATACATGTATATATTTTTATTTTTGAGATGTAGATCATTTATTATTATTTCATTGGCTACTCTTTATGGTTATATGACATGGATCTATAGTGTATTTGATTGGTATGTGATTTTATTTCATTCGAGCATGGGTATGCTTGCTTCGGTGAGACAAATTATTTTCTGAGATGGCACCTCTAAATTACGGTTCTAGGCTCCTTTGGTTTGAAAGCAGTTGATAAAGATTGATAATGTATTTCATCCATGAGGATATATGATCCTCACACATTAGGGCATCTGTTAAAACCCTAATTTGCATCATACATGCCGACAATCGGGCCATTTCATATACCTTCTTTGCCAAGTAGTGCTAAACAACTCTTCTTAAAACACCCTTTTTAAAGGCCCATGTGTCTTGCTCCACTACAGCCAGCATGTACACTCTAGCTAACCCACTGGCCAAGTGTACCTACAAAATACGAAAAATGATTGTTGATGGAACACGGTTTTGGGTAAGTTAACTAAACCTTTGACCATGTGGTCAATCGATGCGACCCAAATACTAGCTCCTTCTAGCCTATAAAGAGGGTAGGGGGTCCCATTCTAAAGGAGGAAAATCATAGTAAAGAAACTCTAGACGAATTCATATTCCCCTTTGCCCAAGATTATGCAACCATTTTGTGATTTTAACGAAGAAGAGAAGAAGTGTGTTAGCGGGTTAGTTGCCTGATAAAGGGAGCCCATGACCATATTAGGTGGAGGCGGGTGGTCCGGCTTCATCATTAATAAGTTTCTTTAGTGAAGTTAATAATAAAATATTTTCCATCCACTATATGAGGTTCTCATTGTTTATTGCATACATGTTGATTAAATCCTCTGGCCAAGTATTCGGTAGATCAAATGCATGTGGATTTCTTTGTTGTTTGTCTTTTGTGAATGTGAGGTCAACCTTGGGAGGAGAGTTCGCGGTCAAAGGCGATAAGAGATGTGAAGAGGGATCGATATCAAATGCTGGAAATAGGGTATGTTCACTTGATCTTCTTAACTTTGTATTTTCTTAAGAATAATGGGGGATTAGGTGGGATGGCCGGTGAAATTAGGAATCTTTAAGGCATTTTAAATGCATGATAAAACCCTAAGTGCTAGTTAATAGAGGGATTTCCCACTCACTTGATGATTATGACCACAGGAAGTTAATGTACTAACTTACACAAACAAGAGATTACGTGACTTTGGCGTTTCATCTCCTAGGGTTAGGTTTTGGATGTCTAGGTTTTCAGAATTCATGTTTATCTTAAAAGGCCTTGAGCCTCATTGTAATCATATTCTTTACTTGAATGGGCATAGTTTTATCTCTATTCACAATCACGCTTGTGTTATTGTAGTTTGTAATTAAATTATTATATTTCAATCTTAATAATATTAAATGAATTTTATGTTGTGTGTTCAAACATTAGTTATGTTGTGCATTCTGAAAACAGAGCATATTCATGTAGGTGTTAGAATTTTTGTAGGTCTTTGTGTTGCATCAATACCTTGCGATGATAATACCATCATTGAAGAAGGGTAAGTTGACCCTTCTCTATGTTCCCTCTCATGGAGAATTCTATGCTAGAGGAAGGGTCGAAAATAATAACACTTCCAGTGATTCCCCTTTCATGAAAACTATGCCAAAGGAATAATTAGTCGACCCTTCCCTGGGATCCCCCCTGATGAAAATTTTATGGTGCATAAAGGATCAATCGATCCTTACCTAAACCTCCTTTGAGTAGAATACTATTCTATAGGAATGTTCGAAGGAGCCTTACTTGGTCTCACCCTCGATGATATTTTTATGCTTGACAAAGGATCACTTATCCCTTCCCTAGGCCCTCCTTTGAGTAGAATACTATTCTAGAAGGTTTGGTTGATTCTTAGTAGGATCACCTAGAAAGAATTATATGTTGGAATGTCGGCCAAAACCCTTACATGAGACCCCTTCAAAAGAATACTATAATGTGGAAGGGTCAGTTGATCCTTCCATAGGCTCCCCCTCGATGAAAATTTCATGTTGGAGGAAGGGTCAAACGACACTTTCACTAGCTCACCGTGAACAAGAATACTATGTTGGATGAAGGTTCGACCAACATTTCCATAGACTACCCCTCTATGAGAATACTATGCTCTATAGGAATATTATGTTCGAGGAAGGATCGATTGATCCTTACCTAGTCTCCTCTTTATAAAGAATACCATTTTGGAAGGTCCAATTTCTCTTTCCCCGAGATCACCCTCAATGAGAATTCCATGTCGGAGGAATGGTTGAATGACACTTTCCCTTTCTCACTCTCAATGAGAATATTATGTTGGAGGAAGGGTTATTTGACCCTTCCCTAGACTACCCCTCTACAAGAATTCCATGCTAGAGTAAGGGTCAATTGAACCTTTCCTTAGACTCCCCCTTGACATGAATAATATGTTAAGAAAAGGGTTGGTCAACCCTTCCACTAGATATCACGTGATGAGAATATGATCGGTGAGGACGGGTTGACTGAATATTCTCCATTCCCCCTCCATGGGAATTCTGTGTGGAGTAAGGATCAGTTGACATTTTCCTGGGAACCCCCTTTTGTGAAAATTATGCTAAAGGAAGAGTCAAATGACCCTTCCCAAGATGCCCCTAATGAGAATTATATGTTGGAGAAAGGATTTATCGATCCTTCCTCAAACCCCCTTCAACTAGAATATTATTCTGCAACATTGTTTGAAACACCCCTTCCCAGTATCACCTTTGATAAGAATTCTATTCTTGATGAAGGATCAAGCATCCCTTCCCTGGACTCTCCTTCAATGAGAATACTATTATAGAGGAAGGCTCTACCAACCTTTACCTAAGATCGGTCTCAACAAGAATTCTAAGTCTGAGGAAGGATCGATCAACTCTTATGTAGGACCCCCTTTAATGAGAATACTATTATGGAGGAAGGGTCGACTGACCCTTTCAATTTCTCACCCTAAATAAGAATACTATGTTGAATGAAGGGTCATCCAACCCTTCCCTATACTACCCCTTTATGAGAATACTATGCTTTATAGGAATATTATGCTCAAAGAAGAGTCAAACCTAGGCCTCCCTTAAATGAGACTACTAATCTGGAAGAAGGGATGGATAACCCCCTTCCCTAATCTCCCCCTCAGTGAAAATACTATGCTTGAGGAAGGAGTGTCCGATCCTTCCAGACCTCTATTCATCAAGAATACTATTTTGGAGGAAGGTTGAAGTTGCTCCTTACCCTAGGCTCACCTTTGACAAGAATTTCATGTTGGAGAAAGGATCGACCAACCCTTTACCTGGCTCATCCTCAACTAAAATATTATGTTAAAGGAAGGGGTTGATGACCCTTCCTTAGATTGACTCCCTATAAGAATTTTATTCTAGAGGAAGGGTCAATTGACCTTCTCCTTGGACTCCCCCTTGGAAGGAATAATATGCTCAAGGAAGGTTGGGTGACCCTTCCATTGGATACCATGCAATGAGAATACCATCATTAAGGAAGGGTCAACCAACCCTTCTTTGTGCTCCCCCTCAATGATAATTCTACGATGATAGTTCTTTTTAGCTTAATTTAAGTTTAATTTGATAAAACTTTAAATTAGTAAAAAGAAAAATTAATTTTTTGTTAGTTTAGTTTTTCATTTCTTTCCATATTTTTTCTCCTCAAAGATTACCTCTACAATTTTGGTACAAACTAGGAGATGAGGGGTGTGAACCAAGAGGTAGGGGAGGGAGAAAATTTGACATTTACCCAATTTCTCACCAATAAGAAGAAGAGTGAGGGAAAAGTTACAATTTCTCTACCAATTTCCCATGAACATCCCTAGAAAGATGCCCACATAGGTCAAAATCACATTTTTTGTTGCACAAATTTCCTGCCACCCTTGAAGGAGGTAAGGGGTGTCAATTCCTCATTTTATGCTCCATATTTGATTTTATCTTAACTATAATAACCATTTATCTTTGAAACTGGAGGTTTGTAGGTGGGTTTTTTGGGCAATCACTTAGAGAAGGGCCAAAAAGTGTCCATTTGTTGGTAAAGTCCATTCATCAAGCCAATTCAACTCTTCTACATTTCGATTGTATAAAAATAAATCAAGCACAGAACCACAAAGGAGAAACATATGCTTTCTATCTCTATTGAAGGGCATCTTCCATCAATACAAGGGAAAGAATACACGTCGAGAAGCATTGGAGGTAATTTTATCTCTTCAGTTTCCATTATTTGTTTTTATTTCGCAAACCCTAGTTATGATGGGTTTCCCCTTCTGTTGGTGTTTTTGGAAAAAAAATCATTGTAGGTATATGTTTGGAAGTATTGGTTGATTTGTGTCACATATCTTCAATATGCATATACACTATCCTTAAAAGGATAAGATAGATTGTCCTTTAATTATGACTTAGGTTAACTCCAATCAGTAGGCACGAAATTAACAACCATGAGCTATTTGTAATTCTATAGTCTTGTAAATACTGAAAGCTATACATAAAATTGGTTTTTTAGCAAAAATCAAAAGTGTGCTAGCTTAGGGAACACAACACCTAGAGGTTGATAAAAAAATGCAATTATAGTTTATAGTGAACCTACCCCATACAACACGACTTGTTTCATGAGTCATCCCCTTTAAGTAAAGAAACATGTTTCTTATGCCTATAGTGGTAAGGTTTGACTTCCTCTTTAAGTTTACTATAATTATGACTAAGTACAGGATCAAATCAAATGTGTTTATTTATTATGAATGTGATGGTCATGGTTTTTTAATGTTAACCTGCATGCCCATGCACAAAATCTATAAAGTCTCAACATGCATTCCAAGATTAGGTATAACCGACTTTATTCACTGCAACATAGATTTAAAAACCTCTTGATGTTAAACAATTCAATCGATAATTTTTTATGATGCAACATTTTCTTGGATCTACTCTTGTAAATAATGGCTTCTTTTTATTCCTTTTAGTTTTTTCATAGGATTATTAACATTCAAAGGGAATTTAGCTGATTCCTAGTTTTTGTCATTCTTTGTCATTCTTTAATGATCAATTTGACATAGGTTTTTTAGTAATGAGCACAATATTTAAAAAAAAAAAAAATTTTTTTTTTCCCATTGTTGGGGTTAGTACAAATGTCCTTATAGAATCTTTAAATTTGTAATGGGTATAACATTTCAATTGTGTTTGTAGTGGATAACCTTAAAGTAAATGCAGTATGTTGGTTATATGATGCAATGTCTGCCAAATATCTAATGGTTTTATGGAGGTGGTATGGAGTTTCAATAAATAATACATGGAATCTTGTTAAAATTTGTACCAAACACTTCAGATGTAATGGTTTTAGTAAGTTTGTAAGTAAGTAATATCATCTATTAGTAGGTATTGAATCTTAAGATTTGTTTTGTTTTTTTGTTGTTTTTAACTAATTTGTGTATGGGGTATCTTGACCCCATGGAATTTTATTCATAAGAGAAGTGAGGTGCACTCTAAAACTCTCAATGCACTCTATCATAACATCATAAAATAAAAATGAAAAAAATGACATATATAAAAAAGGAGGAAAAAAGGAAATAGTAGACCATTTGTAGCTTATGGTAATATTAAAACTAAAATGAGAAAATCAACATAGATCCATCTTAACCATGGATCATTTTACACAATGATTAATACTTACCAGGATTATTAGGTTTCAACACTCAACCCCAATCCTTTTAAGCATCTCTACTTGTTGAACCAAACATTGAATCAAGATGTACAAAATTATGAAACTTTTCTTCTTGTCTATGAATGTTATTTGATATTGAAGCTTCAAGTCATGTTTTATCAACACTCACTTAGAATTGACTTTGGCATATGTTCTTATGGTTTCTTATGAAACCTACTAGCATTTTATATAGATCATATCATATGTAGTAGGTTTGTATATAACCCCGATGTAGATTCCCTCTCACGGTGAATAATTCTTGTCCCCTTACCTTGATCACTTGTACCGACTACCTACAATCTAATAGAAGAGGATTGGACTAAACCACCCTCACATATAATGTATTCCATAAGGACAATATGGTTAGTGGCATATCAACTTCCATCTATATCAACCTCCATCTATTCGAACTTTCCAATTAGAAAAAATCCCCAAATTGTTTTTCCAATCATAGTTGCATCAACGAGTACACCAAACTTCGCCTACCCAAGGATTCAAAAGACTTCTTCAACAAAATATTCACATATAATCCTAGATCCATCATAACCTCCCACACCTCACATCCTCTAATCTCAAAATTCAGGTGGAATTATTTTCTCAAACATTTCCTTTGTACATGATCCATTGTAATCATAACAATAGACATAACAGGTTGTCCCAAAGCTCCACCAAGTACCTCCTTAAGGATAGAATCAACATGTTCATCCTCCAATATAAGAAAGAAAGTCTTCGTCCATCCTTGGATTTATTCCTCAGTCATCTACACTAAGTATGCTTTGACCTCTACTTGGAAATCAATTCATGGAGTGTGGTCTCTCTATATCCATTGGTTTAGTAGTCTAAGTGGATACAACTTCCCTCATTACTGTGACCGTGTCTGGTAGAAACTCCTTCTATTGCATGGGATCAAAAATGAGTGATTTTAATGGAGCTATGTGGATATGTCCTTGATCTGAGGCTCCCACATATGTGTCTATATTTACACCACCAAGGATCCACAGTTCAAAATTAACCATGTTCACATGAATTTGCCTTATGTCATGTGCCTCCCACTTTTCTACCAACTTAGGGCATTCCTTAGTGTTATACATGGTCTTTCAACGATGTCTATTATGAGGTTGAATTGATTGTGAACATTTTCACATAATATTCCCCAATTCATTTAATTATAACAACGTGGTGGAGGATGGTTCACACATCATTCCTCTCAGTTTGATCATCTTGATTTTGATTCCACCCTCGATTTTTGCCTCCTCGTGATAAAAAAAAATCTACTCAAACCTCTTGACAAGGGTAGACAATGTGCATTAGTCCACCATATGGTGAGTGTTTTCCCTGTAAAAGTTGTAATTTATTACCCCCCATAGTGCTACTTTACTTATGTAGTATAGGACGATGATGTGGACCATGTCCCATGTTCTTGCATATCTCACAGCGCCCCACATCTACCTTGCCTAGAATACTACCTAGGAACATAGTATCCACTACTACAACATATATTTAAGTCATAGGGATATCATTCTAGAAGAGCACAGTTACGCACAGCAATACACCATCTTTCCTTCCCACTCATCTTATGATCCAAGTTATTTTTGGAATGAAATGAGGCAGAGAAATTACAATGAAATACTCATGAAAATTACTTGAAACAAAAGAAATCTTGACAATGCAGTTTCTATTAATGAAATAATTGTGAAGAGACTATAAAATCTGAGCACAAGACTCTCACTATAGAATGGTGGCTGACTTTATCTGAGAAGAGTTGTGACGGTTACTCGCATTCGCAGAAGATGACTACAATGAGGCTTTTAAGGCACATGATAAACATATGCAAAACCCTAGACATCCAAAAACCTAACCCTAGGAGATGGCTTCAAAAGTCATGTAGGCCCGTTTGGGTAAGTTAGTACATTGACTTCACAGACAAGTAACTTTTACATCTGATCTTTGTTTTAGGCGTATAGCCTTGGAAAGGTATTTTTTGATAAATATGCATTATGTCATCAAACTCAAACTATATCTACAGTTTGACTATGGATAGCAAAAACATTATTTAGGCCCCCAAAGCGGCCACGGAAACCTGACAAGATGTTTTGACATGAAACATACAAAATAAGCTAGTTGGATTAGGTGGGGAGGCCACGGTATCCACCTGGAAGATGTGTGGGACTTGATTCAGTGTAGACCCACAATTAAAATAAGTACAAAGAACATGTTGAACTAAGAACTAACAAGAGGAGCCAGTTAGAGCGGGGTGGGTGGCCACCAATATCCACACAAGATCAATCCTCCCCTGGAAACAATGGTATCCATTACATTGAGTGCCCATGGAAGAGGGAAAAACATTTTCTCAATCACGAGATCTTGGTGAGTTGTGTTCCTTGTTGGAGAATTTATGTTGATTGGTCTATGGAAGATTATGCATAAACCTATTGTTGGGGGGGTTGAATATGCTCCACCAACTTTGTTGTCTCTAGGTTTGACAAGGCATTTATTGAGCAGGCACCATTGTAGGTGAAGAGACAATATATATTTTCTCTGTGACAATCTATTTTTGTTGGACAGAAGGTGTTGAGGATGCAATGTTTGTAGAGATTATTCTATACATCCTTTGAATATCGTAGAAGGGGATGAATTTTGTTATGAGATTACCTTATGACACGGTTTTGGTGGAGCGATGGTCGAAGAAACCTCTGGTATCCCATAGAGTTGACCTCAGTTAATAATGACACTATGGGGTCTAGACACATAGATAGCATGATGTCTCCACATATATAGTTGGCGCAAAACAACATCGGAGACATCAAGAGGGGAAACATCACACTACCTCATCCTTGAAGGTTTGGATTCCATGGGACAAAGCGGAACTCTGGAATTATTGCAGAGATCTCATCCACAGGTGAAACCACCGATGTTGTATGGTTGGGGTGTGGTGTTGTCGGCTTAATGACTATTTGATGACCTTATCGAAATGGGCTCTGGATTACGTTATCAACAATGAAATGCAACGAGGTACCCTTACCCACATTTGTGAATGGAAGAGGCTCTACCCCTCCTCAAGCTCCTCTAGTTACTCTAGTTGGATTGTTGTGGTCAAGACAATAGCAGTGGGGTATGCGTTGATTATTTGTTTGTTTTCAATATTTTACGGATCGGATTCTGAATCAGGGTTTGGATGCTTGTCTTTGATCTCGACCACCAATGACCATTTTGAGCAACATTCGTTGATGTTGTGCTAGGGGATTTTGTGAAGTCACACCACTTCCGGTGTCATTCTTCATCTTCCCTTTACCTTTTTGTCATGTGTCTTAGATTGTTTGTCTAGAGTTTGTTGGTTAGGGTCATCTTTACCATGCTTTGGTTGTTGCGTATTTGCAAACCCAAATTTCTGTTTGTTCTACTACTTAAATTTATACTCTATTTTTACAGTATATCAATAGGAAACTCCCAATGATTAGATGTTTAGAAATCCATTTTGGTTTGGACGTACCTATGCAAATCCCCATGATTATTTGAACGGGTGTCCCTCAGCGGAGTCTTTGATACCCATCTTAGTGCATAGGTATGGAAAGTGTTTTTGAACTCTGATACCGTTTGTCCTCTTCTCTTGTTGCGGTGTGGTCCATCTCATGTAATTGGTCTTTATAGTTATCAACATGATAGTGTTGTTCTTTGACCGCATCCATGAAAAAATACCAAGTGGGCTCGGCCCATATATTCAAGATTCCTCTGTGGAACTTTGCTTCGATGAAGTTTCCCCACCAATGTTTGACATGGAGACCCTTGAGGAGTCTTGAAGGTGATTTTTTTTCCTTGTTGGAAAAATTTTGAACATAAATAACCTTCTAATAGATTTAACCATTTTTTCTAGGGCATACGCATCTATTTGACCTTCAAATATGGGAATATCAAATTAACCTATACCTACGAAGGGAGAGGTTCCTTCAAAGTGTTTGCTTGATGAATATGTTCTTGTTGCTAACAGCATGCGTTGAAGGATGTGTGCAAATTCTCCATCATTTTAGTCCCTCGGTCCGCGAGCTTTCTCGGCGATAGTTTAATAGAGATCTCTTGTCTCTACATTTGTTTTTATTTTCTATCACCGTCGAGGGTTTCTTGGCGTCGCAGTGATTGTTCTCAAGAAGAACAAGCTCAAGACCTAGTATTTATCCTGGGACCTCGTCGAGACATGCGAAAACGATCAAAGAGAAGTCTTAACAAATTACCAACTGATCTAGATTATTTCAGGAAGCGAAATGAAATTCTGATGAAATACTCATGAAAATTTCCAGCAACAGATAAATACGACAATACTTGATTTCTATTAATGAAAGAATTGTAAAAGACTATAAAAATCTGTGAGTGAAAGACTTCGCTAGAATGGTGGTAGCTTTATCTCGTAGAAGAGATGTGACCGGTTGTGTTCATTTGAAAGAATATGATTACAATGAAGCTTTGAGGCCACATGATAAACATGAATTCCAAAACCCTATACATCCAAAACCTATCCCTAGGATATGGCTTAAAGTCATGTGGGCCCTAGTTTGGGTAAGTTAGTACATTAACTTCGGGGTCACTGTAACTTTTACATCTGATCTTCGTTTTAAGTGATAGCCCATTGGAAAGGTATTTTGAGAACTACACATTACGTTGTCAAGCTCTAACACTGTCTACAATTTGGCTGTGTAAACCAAAAACATTGTTTAGGGCCCCAAAGCGTCCCTGGAAATTACAGCAAGATGTGCTGACATGAAAATACAAAATAATCCCAGGTTAGATTAGGTGGGAGACCACCAATACCCACCTGGAAAATGTATAGCCAGGGCTTACATTTTAACCTTGGAAGTGTAGAACCCACAATTACAAAAAGTCTGGGAAAGAACGTGTTGAAATAAGAACTAACAAGAAGAGTCACTTGGAACAAGATGGTGGCCACCAATATCCACATGGATCAATCCTCCCCATATAGGAAGAAATGGTCTCCATTGTGTTGAGTGCCCATGGAATAGGGGAAATCATTTTCTCAATCTAAAGCTTAGTGAGTTGCATACCTTGTTGGATAAGTTGGCGATGCTTGAGTACGTAGATACTATCACAAACCCTATTGTTATGGCCAGAGGTTGAATATGCGCCCACCAACCTATTTGTCTCGGTTTGATAGGGCATTGTGCTTAGGCACCATTGTGAAATTGAAGAGACAATATCTTATTTCTCTGTGACAATCTTTTTTTACTAGATAGAAGGTGTTGATGTTGCAGTGCTTGTAGCGGTATTATGTGCATTCTTTGAACAACTATGAAGAGGATGTGTTTTGCAGTATGAGAGGTACCTTTACTTGGGAAAATGTTTTGGTGGGATGGTAGTTGGAACTACATCTAGTATCTTGTAGGGCTGACCCCTTAGAGTAATAATTATACTACGGGGTCTAGACTCACCCAAGAAACATGGCGTCTCTACATATATAGTTGGCCCAAGAGAAAACATCCTGAGACACATCAATAGGGGCAACACCACACATACCTCATCCTTGAAGGGGTTGGATGCCATAGGAAGAAGCGACATTGTTGGTAACCACGAAGATCTCATCATGGTGACCACCGATGTTGTATGGTTGTGAGTGTGGTGTTGTCCGATAACTGCTTGTTTGATAACCTTAGGCGAGATGAGGTATCTCATAGTTCTTCTATTAAAAATAAAATGTAGCGGGTCCCCTTCACCCACATTTGTGAATGGAAGATCTTGATCCCCCTCTTGGGATCTATTGATTCTTTAGGTTGAATTGTTTTTGGTCCACGGCCCGATTAGTAGCGGGGTTTGATTTGATGATCTGTCTATTCTCAATATTTTATGGATCCCGGTCCCCGAATGGGGGTTAAAACCATGCTAACCTCGACCACTAATGATTGTTTCAAGCGACATTCATTGATATTATGTTGTGCAAAAGGATTTTGTGGAAGTCACCACTTCAATGTCATTCTTTGTCTTCCTTACACTTTCTTTGTGTGGTTGGATTTTCTAGAGGTTGTTGGTTAGGTTGTCTTTGCCATGCTTTGGTTGTTGCATATTCTGAGACCCGAATTCCCATTTGTTACGGTGCCTAAATTTACATTTTCCCGATTTGGCACCTGATAGGTGACTCCTAATGATTAGATGTTTAGAAATCCATTTCAGTTTGGATATACCTATCCAGAGCCCACGATTATTTCAGAAACAAGTGCCACTTTCAGAGTCTTTGATACCAGGTTTGGTGCACAAGGTGTAGAGGTATTTGTGAACTCAGTCTTGTTTGGCTCTTCTCTTGTCATAGTGTGGTCCATCTCATGTATTGGTCTTCAGGTTATCAAGAAGGGTAGTATTGTTCCTTTAGTGCATCCATGAAAAAATACCAAGTGGGCACAACCCATATATTCAATTCCTCTGTAAAATTTTCTCCTAGTAAGTTTCCGAACAATGTTTTACATGGTGAGGCCAGCGAGATCACGAAGGTGATATTTTCCCTGCCGGAAAAATTTTGAATAGAAAAATAGCCTTCTAATAGATTTAACCAATTTTCTAGGGCATCTACATCTATCTGAATTTTAAAATGGGAATATCAAAATTGCTTTTGTGCCACAGGGATAGTTTCCTCCAAAATGGTTGCTTCATGAAGATGTGTATGTTGCTATCGGCGGGGCATTGGATGTGTGCAGAATTCTCCAAATGTTCGTTCTCGTGGGTGCAAGGCTAGGCGCAAGCAATGGGTTAATGAAGTTCCTCCACCATTTTTCTTTTCTGCGCCATCGAGGGTTTCTTGGGCATGTGAGTGATTTTCCTCAAGAGAAAACCGAGTGATTGGTATATAGGATCTGGAGTCAGGGACGTAGCATTTGAAAAACGGTAGGAAATGACCTACTCACAGTACCACTAATCCGGTATTATTTTGATAAGTGAAAGCGGAGAAATTACAATGAAATGCTGCAAAACGGAAAATACAACAATACTTTATTTCTATTAATGAAATAATTGTAAAGAGCTTGTAAAAATATAGGTACAAGAGACTTGTTAGAATGGTGGCAATACCACGAAGAGATGTGATAGTTAATGTTCATTCACAAAAATATATGATTCTAATGGGGAGCTCTGAGGGTGTAATGATAAACATGAATGCAAAACCTAAGACATCCAAAAACCACAATCCCCTGGAGATGAAGCGTCAAAAGTCCTATGTGGGCTAGTTTGGGTAAGTTAGTACATTAACTTCGAGTTATTAACTTTGCATACGATCTTCGTTTTAAGTGAACGATAGGTTGTTGGAAAGGTGTTTTCAAAAGAACTACACATTAAATTGTTAGCCACCATTATCTAGCTGGAAGATCTGTAGGGATTCATATAGCCCCAAAATTATAGAAACCACAATTACAAAGAAAAGTCACCAATACAAAAAAAACATGTTGAGCTAAAAATTATCAAGATGAGCCAATTGGAATAGGTGGGTGGGCACAAATATCCACCTGAATCATCTTAGATTTTTCTATCTCCTAAATTTACTTTGATGAAGTAGTCAACTAATATTGAAACTATGTTAATCTTGGTCTCAACCCAAAAACTAAACCTTCCCCAAATTCACCCATAGAATCCAATTGCATTGCAAATTCCAAATCTTCTTAATGCATGAACATCCATTGTTATAGTAATGAGGTGCATAGATGGGGTAATAGGCTACCAATGAACCACTCCTTATGTTTGTGCTTCCTAAATGTTGTATCTTAGATATGTCAAATCTTGAAATTTTGGTCATTCTCCCAAAGAGTCTCGCCCACTTTCTACTTATTCTCCTTTAATTTTACAACACTCTATTGTTCTAACTTTGGATTTTGAAACTCTTACACAAAATCTTCCCTTAGGTGAACCAAAGTCACTCCATGTAGCATTGGAGAATTTTGTCTACACTTCATGTACCATTGCAATGCTCTTCCTCATAGTGTTGTTTGGAATTCCACTACTCATGTAGCATTTGGGGTTCTCTACACCTTCCAAATCACATCCTATGGGAACTAATTTTTCTCTGTAACCATAGTCTTGCTTGTCATGGGATGGAAACTATGCCGGGTGAATCATTAGGCTAATTCATCACCATTCTCTGATGACTTTGTACCAACACAAATCCTTAGGGTCCTAGTTATTTTATCACTATTGTTACTCCTCTAGAAACACTTACATAATTGGATAAAACTGAAGACAACTTATGGATTCCCTAAGGGTTCACGGTTATGTTCTTCATAGATAAAACCATAAGGTTACTTGAAATACTAATCAACCACACACTTGCACTCTACACAAAAATGGTCACAGGGTCACAACAGACTTATTGAAAAGGTGTAGGGGGTAATATGTAAGATGGATCGACTTCATATCCATTTTGGTGTACTTTCTCGATTGTATGACAATACGCAGGGTTAGAATACTAGAATGATACAAGCTCAAAATCATCTCCAAATGCCTCTTTTCGGTTTTTCTCTTCCACAACTTCCATAGTAACATTCGAGTTAGCAGGCTTGACCAAAATCTCTCCATATACAATCCAAGTAATAAAATACCCCCCATCATCATGTGGTCTCCACCTCATTTCCTCGGTTCTCCCCACCTCTGTGAACTCTTGTTCTCTTCACAACACTGCACTTTCTAGATATTTATTTTCAGTATTGGCTAAACCTCCTTCATGTACTTATCTTATACTCTACATAATCTCACCCTCTAGATGAATATCAGGATCATCTCCTTAGATTAACACTTCTTACCTGGCCTAGATCTTTTCCATATCTCCCTACCACTAGTTCTTTGTGATATCTACACATCTTTGTCATCACTTTTGTCATTCTCTTTTGAATTCCACTGCCTTTACCATCACTTGTCCTTCAATCAAGTTATGACACTGACCCTACCATCAATTCCTCCTACCCATCCACCCCCCACACAAGTTTTGTGCTTCCATCTGATTAGTGGGGATAAGCAACATACCCCATTCCACCATAGACATCTTTACCCACACTTATATTTCTTCTATCATCCTTTCACATGGTCATTTCTTAAAAATTTGAGCACCTTGGTAAGAAAATAATGGCATTCTACTACAAACAAAAAAGCATAAGCTTCCATTGCACCATGATACTAGAAGTTGATTGCTTGGGTAAATTTGTGGTCATATTATTGAATCTTCACAAAATTCTTGGTGATCCACTCAACTCTGCATGGGGAGAGCCAATGCCAATGCTTCTCCACGTGCCTTTCCAACCATTTGTGCAAACTCACTAGAAATTTAACCCAAAAAATCCCATGCAAGCATTCAAATATTTTTTTCTCTTTGAATCTTATGAAATCCTCCCCTATGTATGTATTTTATGAACAAGCAAATCCATGAATCCTCCCTTCAATCCAATCTTGAATTTTGACTTTTTACTACCTCCACCGCATCTCTATTACTTTGCATTAGTTTAGGTCTGAATGATGGAACTATGTTGATGGCTCTATGATAGACTTGGGGTTTGTTGAAGGTGTCCAACACAAGCCTAGTGTAGTCTAGAGTGTTGGCATAATCAACCTTCGAGGAAGGTGGTCTCACATGAGGTGTGTATGATAGTTTCCATGTGATTAAAGTGTAGAGTGTTAAAATTTATTGGTTGTTGTATTCTTTATTGATTATATAATCCCATTCATTAAACTACTTAAACTAACATCATTTTGATCAATTAAAAGCACATCTAAATCATCTAGATATAATATGAACACAAACACATAAGCATGGTGGTTGTCCATTCTATTAGTAGCATGGATGATGTTACATAAATCTGATGCAAAATTTGAGACGGAGTGCATAGATCTCAACTCTCTTTGTTGGATTAGAGAGGGAGTAGATCATTAATAGATCAATACAATCCTTTTAACCACAAAATGCAAGTGTTATATCAATATAGCATTATCATCCAATAGTTGCATGATTTTTCTTATAACGTCTTTAAGAAGAAAACCACGGAAACCCCAAGCGGAAGAAAATACGGAAACTAATGAAAGAAAACCAAGGAATGATTTTTTCTTATATATGTCTTTAAAATTACATTCATTGGAACCACAACCTTCTTTATTTTCTAGTTCTGGCTGGAGGAGGATCCAACCCCTAGTTTCTCAAGCTACAACTTTGAGGCTCAACTCCCCAATGCATAGATCTCAACTCTTTGTTGGATTACTGAGAGGGGGAGTGAATCAGTAATAGATCAATACAATCCTTTTTAACCACAAAATGCAAGTGTTATATCAATATAGCATTATCATCCAATAGTTGCATGATTTTTCTTATAACGTCTTTAAGAAGAAAACCACGGAAACCCCAAGCGGAAGAAAACCACGGAAACCCCAAGCGAAAGAAAACCACGGAATGATTTTTCTTATATGTCTTTAAGAATTACATTCATTGGAACCACCAACTTCCTTTATTTTCTAGTTGCAACTGGAAGGAGGATCCAACCCCCTAGTTTCTCAAGCTACAACCTGAGGGAAGCTCCAACTCCCCAATTCTTTGGCTACAACGAGAAGAAGGCTACAACCCCCTAGGTTCTCCGGATACAACCGGAATGTGGCTACAACCACCTATCCTTGCCCTGTCCAACCGCCCTGATGTAGAATTAGAATGATGGAACCACTGTCACACTATCACTATGAGATATAATGTTGTAAACCTGTACCAATCAACCTATTCGAAACAACCTATAACAACATGTACCAATAACATGTGCCAAAATGTACCAACCTATCACAACAACATGTCTCATCAATATCATCAACCAAAACATATCTACTCACCAAGATCAATCACCAAGACAACTCTCAACCATATGCACAATATCACCAAGATGTGCATCAACCAAGCATAACACAACAACTCATAATCATCACCAAGATCAATATGTGTTTCTAAT
>SNQJ01S0044964.1:33865-73640 GCA_010110895.2 Picea sitchensis
TGTCACTTTACTTTATCATTTAAATAATGATTTCTTCTTTTCAAGCACTTTGACTTCTTTGACCTTTTGGGGCTTCAATCCATCATATGGGGGTCCTTCAACTTCGTAGAGCCATAACTCTCAAACCGTGAGGAGTTATGTGAAATTCCACATACCACCGGAAATGGCATGTCAAGAACTATCCATCTAGGATAGTTTCACCAAAAAATTCATTGATCTTCATCCCATTAATCCACATGCAAGCATGGGTCCTCCAACCGTTTTTATAGGATAACTCAATCCGTAAAGCATCTTCCCATGAGGTCTTTCACCATAAGGGGACCACTTTGGAGTTCATCCATTTGTGCACCTTATCAACCATGATAAAACAATAATGATTCATCTTTGCATCAATTCACCACTACATCATATATATCAACTATGCATCATGTATCAATGACAACTCATTGATCCATCTTCATCAATGCATCATATCAATGATCCATTTTTATCAATTGGTTTCCACTTGGACCTCTATCATTCTCATCAAGGGAATCATATCAATGATCCATATTTATCAATTGGTTTCCACTCACTACATCATATATATCAACTATGCATCATGTATCAATGACAACTCATTGATCCATCTTCACTCAATGCATCATATCATTGATCCATTTTTATCAATTGGTTTCCACTTTGACCTCTATCATCCTTATCAAGGGAATCATATCAATTATCCATATTTATCAATTGGTTTCCACTTGGACACATATCATTCTCATCAAGGGCATCATATCAATGATCCATCTTTATCAATTGGTTTCCACTTGGACATCTATCAATCTCATCAAGGCCATATTCATTGTTCATCAATCATCAATCAATGAATTACTTGACATCAATCAAACCAAACCATTTACATCAATGACATATGATTCAAAAATCTCCCAAATAATCAAACCATTGGCATCAATGACAACATGATCCAGCAGCTAGATCTAATTCAGAGTCTTATGTGCTAAGTGGTTGAAGTACCTAATCTTTGTTGTTACTACGCTAGATCTATTCTTGGGTACATTTTGCGATGTTAATAAGGTTAATTAACTAATGTGTATCACTTATTAAGCGTTAATAGAATATTGTGCGAAGTGTTATTATCACAGATCTATTTCCTAGCTTGGTTACAGACACCTGTGTCCTGTAACCCCCCCTTGCTTCTACCTCGGGTGAGACCTCTGTTGCATTGCAGGTGTTTCTGAGAGGGATGGTACTTGGGGTTTTTTTGGTGCACTGTTAAGTGTTGAACCCTGGGTGTTCCCCTATGACAACAAATGGTTCCATTGTCGGGACCTGAAACTGTGATTTTTGGGAACTGAAGTAAAGAAAAGAGAATCTCTGTGAGTAGATCTGCTTGTTGAAGTGGGCAATAATCTACTTGAATTGTGAATCTCCCTAATAAGAAAGAAATCCGATTTGAAGAAAAGAGGTAAGATATAAAAATAGGTAAAGCTTTGTGCTTTGACAAGAGTAAGATAAGTGAAAATTTTTGTTTTGAAAGCATGAACTTAAGTACGTTTAATAGGTTTTGTCCTAGTTTGAAGGCTAGGGCGCAATTGAGAGAAAGAGACGATTTGAGTAAATTTAATGGAAAGGATGAAAGATATGTTATTCCTATGCATAGAAAAAGTTTCTGGACTAATAAGTGGATGCGGGAACCTAGATTTTTTTTTTGTAGATTGCAGGTCCAACACTACGATCCTAGTGCGCAACAGAGAAAAGGATGGGGAACGTTTAAAAGAAAAAGAGGACTAAATTTGTGTTATAACTGTAGAAGGTCGGGACATCTTCATAAGGAATTCCCTAGAATAGGTCCTATTTGTCTTTGTTGTAAGATTTTTGGTCATGAAGTTGAAGATTGTCCAAGGATGATTGCTAAAGTTGAAAGGATGAACATAAGACAAGAAAACTATGAAGGAAGTCAAAATACCAAGGTCATGTTAGAGAGTCATAAAGAGAAACAATCAGAGGAAGCTCAAACTACATTATTACAGTTGAAAGAAATGATGGATGTTCACAAAGATGTCAGTTTACCAGAGATCCTGAAAGAAAAATAACGCATAAGTGCAAGAATATAAGATTTTGACATAGACTGTGTCTTGGATGAGGAAAAAAAAGTGAATATTGTGACAGAAAACACTTGGAAAATTTTGGGAAAGCCTACTGTGATACCTTTGTTGGGAAGGATAGACTTGTTTAAGGGAAATATGATAACTCTATCTGGAAGAGTTACTAATGTACCTATTATTGTTCATGGAACATCAACTGAAGAGGAATTTGAATTCATTAAGTTTGTTGAGAAAAACACCCATTTCCCACTTTTATTAGGTAAGACTTGGACTCAGAAGGATCAGATCAGAAGGAAAGCAAAGGAAGAAGCTACAGAAAATAAAAAGAAAGAACTAAGGGATTTAATAGCTAGAAAAATAGACCGACTAATAGAAGAACGAGAGGATAAGTCAAATCAACAGAACAATGTAACAACTCAAGAGGTACAGAAGGAAAAAGAATTAACTATCAAGGTTGAAAGAATACAAGAAGGTTTGAAGGACCTATCTATTCAAGAAAGAAGTATATCCACCCAGGAAGTGTTAAGTAAGGGGATATTAACTTTATACTCTTTGAGGGCACAACAGCAGTGCAAATCCACTGTGCTAGGGGAAGATAAGAATAAGAATGGAAAGAGGATTCCATAAACAGTTAGAGAGACTCAAATCATAGGAAAGAAGGCAATGAAGCTCAATAAAAGGAAAGCTAAGTTTGAAAATCTACAAGAAGATAAAGCGAACAAATGGAAGACTTCACAGACTGGAACCTCGCAGGAGGCAAGTTTGCGGAACTTGAACTCCGCTGGAACACCAGGACTGCACAGAATGGGACTTCGCCCTGGTGAAGTTATATGACCGTTGGAAGCACCTCGACAGTTATAATGACACTCTGTAATGACTAGAAAACACATTTATGGGAAGATGGACCACTTTTGGAATGTTGAAACCATACCATAACAAACAGATTCACATTGATGGAAGAATTCCTGGCCGTTGGAAGAATCTGTTACAATGCCCAGCCTATTTAACACGTCGATCATTGCGTCGGGACCACTTTTTTCTACCTATGATTGATTGAGATAAACAAAGAATTGTCCATGTGTCGAGATGTGTTATCTGAAACTAGACCTTGCCATTTGTTTTTCTACCCTGCCTGTCTGTTCGTCTACCCCGACCTATCTGTTTAGAAGTTAGAATGTCTGGAGAACCGAGTGACCACAGGAGGTGCATGACCAGAGGGAGGTAACCGCTAAGAACACAGTATTAAGGATAAGGGCCCTCGCCTCGGAGTGCAAAAAACTGAGTGATAGAAGCGCACAGACATATGAACGCCTCGTTGAGGATCTAGAGCTAAGAAAACTAGAAGCGTAGTTACATGAGACACATCAGTAGGCATTTTCCGTGCAAGCGCAGATGAATCTATTCACCGCAGTTGAGAGAATGAAGATATCATGGGATCAACGCGCAGTACAGCAGTAGATCACTGTCCTTCAGGGGAAGGTAATGGAAGCCATGCAGAAGATGCAACTTGTGCAGGATGAAACCTGCAAGGTGTTCTAAGAGATTGATGGATATGGCTCAAAATTGGACCAAGTGGTCGCATCAGTAGAACAACGCTTGGAAGGGCCTGTTACAGAGCAGACGATACAGGAGCTCGTTGAGAAGAAGGCTCAGGTGAAGAAGCAAGTCGAGGCAGCCCGATCTAAGCTCGAGGTCTTCGAAGCAGCATTGTCTGGACCTGAATGACTCGGGACGAGTCACAGGTGAGTGTTGGGGGCCTATTGGCAAGTTTTGAGGAAACCTTGGTCAGATTTGGACCACTTTTGGACTTCGACACATTGTTAGAAGAAGGAGCACCTAAGCGGAGATGAGATCGCAGATCTCACAAATTTTGCGGGCTATGTGGACCCAGTAAGGCATCCTCTAGGGTTCTTGTAATGGGTTTATGCAATGTCGGCCCATGGGGTTTACCCATGATTAGGCCTTATTGTAGGGGATTCTAAAACTATAAATAAAGAAGAATGTATGGTAGAAGTAGAATTTTTTGGGGGGAGAGGTATTGTGAGCTAAGTGCAGGTAGTTGAGTTGTTTTGTGCAAAAGAATGTATATGCGTCAAGTCTTTTTTCTTGATAGTGAATTGGCTTTGTGCCTTGACCTAGTTTTGGAAGGAGGATCTAGTGCTCGGTGCGCAGATCTCCTATATGGAGCGAATCTTGACTCTGTGGCTTAGTGCACATCAGTCACTGAATGTAAGAGATTGACGAATAATAAAGAGGCGAAGCGGTTGGTGGATGTAGCCCCACACTAGGGTGAACCACGTACATCTTGTGTCTTTGGTTTGATTTGTGTTGTGTTATTTATGTTATGAATCTGCTCAGTTTTTATATTATATGTGTAATGAACATGTATGTGTTACTTAAATGCATTTCTTATGTTAGAATGCTAGATCTGACTCAAAGTACTATGCGCTAAGTGGTTGAAGTACTTAATCTTTGTTGTTACTACGCTAGATCTATTCTTGGGTACGTTATGCGATGTTAATAAGGTTAATGAACTAATGTGTATCACTTCTTAAGCGTTAATAGAATACCCTACGAAGTGTTTTTATCACAGATCTGTGTCCCAGATTGGTTAAACACACCTGTGTCATGTAACCCCCCCTTGCTTCTACCTCGGTTGAGACCTCACCTGCTTCACAGGTCTCGCTGAAAGGGTCGGTAGTCGGGGTTTTGTTGGTGCATTGTTAAGCGTTGAAATCTGGATCTGCCCCTGTGCCAACACTGCCACACCTTTTCTGCCATGATTTTTCTGTCACACTTTTTCTGCTGCACTTTTTCTACCGTTATTTTTCTGCCGCATTTTTTTGCAGTGATTTTTTTCTCGCACTTTTTCTACTGCATTTTTCATGCTGCACTTTTTCTGCTGTAGTTTTTCTACGACACTTTTTATACCACACTTTTCCTGCTGCACTTTTCTCTATCAATAATACCTTCCCAAATAGCCTTTCACAAAATAGATATTCAATCATATTCAATAGGTTCAAGTGTGATTAAATAAGGTATACATCCCTCTTATTTATACTTTCATGTAGCATCCGACTTTCCTTATTTTAGGGAGTTCTCCATTAACTTTATTATTTAAATAATTTCTTTTGCAAACACTTTGACTACTTTGATCTTTTGGGGCTTCTAGATGACTCATGAGGGTTCTCCAACTTCACATGGCCATAACTCTCTAACCGTGAGGAGTTATGTGGCGTTCCACGTACCACCGGAAATGGCATGACATGTACTATCTATCTAGAATTGTCTTACCTACAAATATATCAAAACTCATACCATTATCCATCAAAAAATCTTGGGTCCATTACCCAAACCTTTGTGCTACCAGAATTTTCTACCGGACTTTCTTCAAGGGTTGACATCAATGAAAACCAACCCAATTAATCAACACCTGTGCTATTTCAAAACTGACCACTAAGAAACAGGGCATGTACATCCCTCTACCTACTCCTAATGGGCCATGGGAATCCATCTCAATGGACTACATGTTGGGCCTCTCGTCCACCAAGAGGGGAAATGACTGTGTTTTTGTGGTTGTTGATCATTTTTCCAAGATGGAGATTCTAGTCGCCTACAAGAAGAACATCACAGAAGAAGCTATTGCCAAGCTCTTCTTTGAACGAGTATGGTTACACTTTGGGATCCCACAAATCATTATCTTAGACAGTGATAGTGGGTTCCTCAGCTCATTCTGGTCGAGCCTCTGGTCACTGCTAGATACAAGCTCACTAAATCCACTACCTTCCACCCCCAGACAGATGGCCAAACTGAGGTCGTCAATCAGATGGTCGTACATATCCTCTACATGTACAATTCAAAACACCCCCGGATATGGGATGAGAGTCTTCCCTATGTCCAACATAGCTACAACCGAGCTCTGCATAGTTCAACTGGCCACAGCCCCTTTCAGGTGAGTTGGGATTCCAACCATTGGGCCCCATGGATGTTGAACTACCCCTGGCGAGCACCTCGACTGACTCATCCCCTACTCCACCAAAAGCTGACAAAGCCACCCAGTTCATTGAGAAGATCTAGCACATCCACCAGCAGGTTCAGATATTCTACAGAAGTCCAAAGCCATGTACCAGAAGCGCCATGATCAACATTGGGTGCCACATAAGTTTTAGGTGGGCGATAAAGTTTGGTTGCATTTGCAGAAATGATGCCTTATAGAGCCCCATGGGAAGATCCTCCCACTCAGTTATGGGTCGTACACCATTACCAAGGCTGTGGGTGACAATTATTTTGAGCTCAACATTCCCCCCTTCCTTGGTCTGCATCCAGTCTTCAACATGGCTCTCCTTCGACCATATTTCCCACCATTATTGGACACCTCAGAGATAGCAGAGAAGTTGACACCAACATATCTCAACCCTGACTGCATTCAATAGGCATCCCATGATCAGATTGTGGACACACAGATCAAGGGAACTCGACAACAAAGGATCCAACTTTATTGAGTCGTCAAAGCGGGGCAGCTCCTACAGCAATGCAAATGGCTCACCTGGGGCCAAATTCAACAGAAATTTCCTCATCTGATGGGGGAACTCAACACAATGGAGACCATTGCTTCCTAAGGAGGGAGGATTGATCTAGGAATATATCGGTGGCCACCCACCTATTCCACTGGCTCAAAAAATAGTTTTCCACCTTGGTAGTTTTTCGACAGTATTTCGGGTTCCAAACTTTCGGGGCGATTTTGAGGCCCTAAACGATGTTTTTTTGGGATTTGGGGCCCAGGTGATTGCTAAAGACAATGACGTGGGCCAATCAAAAAAATTTCTTCTCAGTTAGACCTTTCCAACGGGCTATCGTGTGCCTAAAACAAAGATCATATGCAAAAGTTACAACCCTGGGAAGTTGATGTACTAACTTACCCAAACGGGGCCCACATAACTTTTGGCGCTTCATCTCCTAGGGTTAGGTTTTTGGATGTCTAGGGTTTTTGACATTCTTGTTTATTGTAAAAGGCCTTCAGAGCCTCATTGTAACCATATTCTTGCAAATGATCTCAGTTGTCACATTTCTTCTCAAAGATAAGCCGCCACCATTCCAGCAAGGTTGGTTTTTGTTGCATTTTACAGTTTCAGCTTATTTCCTTATTGAATAGAAAACCAATTTTACTGTATCTCTGTTATTATGTGTTAAGCATCTTTTGATAATCTGTATTCATTTCGTTCTCCTCATAAAATCCGGATCATGTGAACACATTTCGGATATTGGATTTCCAGTTTTAGAAATATTATTTAAAAATCAATAAGTATGTTTTAAATCATACGTATTCCATACACATGAATAAAAATGAACATTGAGTTAATCAACTAAGTTATATTATCTCTTTCAAGTCACAATGATTAGGCTTTGTTGACCTTTTAGTAATACTTTCTTATTAATAATTTTCGTAGGTCAAAAGTGAGAAAGGCAAAGCCACTAAGGTGAGAGTAGGTAGCTTCCCTAGTAGTTGCCTCTAATTTTTCACAACTTGTACTAGATACTTCTATACCAAATAAGAACTATAAGGGTAAGGGTGGGACAGGGGGTGAGGGTGGGTGAAAATATTAGAGAAAACATGATAAGGATGGGGAAATATTAAAGAAAACAAATTACGATTTCTGTGATATTCTCCCCGTCATGTTTACTTTTCGAGAAAAAGATTCAAAAGATTCAAGACAAACCCTTTTGCCTTCGATCAATTCTATTGGAATCATTTGGAATCACGGATAATTGCGCCTTGAAATCACTCTACTTTTGAACATGCCTAAATCCCATTGTGTTCCTCTCAGCCTACAACAACTACAATCAAGGCTATCTTTCTCCTTTTTTGCCTCTATGCATCAAGGCGCTGAAGCATTATGAATAAATTAAAATTGCACACATGGTTTGAACCTTCGTTGAACTATATCTCCACGCGTGGTTTGAACTTTCTTTGACATGCCTCTACATAGGTGGCAAATGACAAAGTGGGTAGAAGGATGTGAAGGATTAAGGCGTTGTATAAGGGGCAATCATATTGCTTTTTGAAAATAAGGGGTTACTCAAATCATAGAGGTTTCCAAATTTGGGGCTTTGAAATGTGTTGAGAAGGCGTTGTATAAGGGGTAACCATATTGCTGGATGAAAATAAAGGGTTACGCATTGCTGAGATTGTTTAATTCATTGTTAGAATGATCATTTTGTTTAAAGCTTTTATACAATACAAAGTACAAAGTTATTAGTGTTGTAAGGGAATTTAAAATTGTAGTGTTGTAAGTGATGTATTTATGATGTTTTTTAAAATAATAATGTTTCTTTTGAGAGTTTAATGATTATGATTTTGAAGGGACTGTCTAACACATGAATATTGGAATTAGTGATATTTTCAATGTTTTTTATCCAGAAATTGTTAGACAAACAGATTTGAGTGATGGTTTCAGCCAAAAATTGTTTGAGTGATGGTTTCAGCCAAAAATTGTTGGAGCTAGGGCTATGAGATGTAAGAATGACTTGTCTATTTTCTAATCGAATTCATCCCCAGAACAGGTGCTTTTCTTGAACACAGCTAGTTGCGTCCAGCTCCTGTATTGGATCCATAACAGATAGATTGGACAGACAGATAGATAGAGAACCCTTAAATAAGAATAAATTGCTGATGAAAGTGGTTTGGTGGGAAGGGATACTTTAGCCCCACATCGATTGATCAACTAAGAGTTGGTTGGGAACGTGGAGGAAACTCAATGGATCTCCCCAGAGAAACGAATATATCCGGGGGATCAATAACGGCATGGAAGGTTGAGTAAGGATAAGTCCGCTGATAAGACAAATAGATTTGAGTGATGATTTTTGTATATTCAAGACATATAAATTTGTATGAAATTATTATTTATTCAATATGCTGAAAAACTCCTGAGTATTTGAAGTATTCTGATTATACAGAAATCATCACTCAAATCTGTTGATCTAATAATTTCTCAGCATACTGAATAAATAGTGATTTAATACAAATTTATATGCCTGGATTTCAGCGAAAAAACCATTTTGTAAAACAGTTAAACAACGCCAAAAAATTATAATCGAAAAACTGAAAAAATTACTAAAAGAGATATACAGAGACGGGTGGATGGCCAGATATACAGTCGTAAAAAGGATTTTACTTATTTCATCCATCCTCTTCTATTAAATGATTTCACCCAGTACTGCTTCCATGTTTCCCCTCATTGTTCCCTGGAGGAAAGAAGTGGCGACCCATTTTCCGAAAGACGATGGTTCAGACATGAACCTTCTGCGGTTGCCACTGATGGGTGCAACTCTGGCAATACCGGAGTCTGAGAATCCGTAGAAATCTATTTTGGCGCAGCTCAGATCCACGCAAAAGTTACAAGCCATCTCCTCGCACATATATATCCAATGGCCAGACTTAATATTCTTAACGCAGGCACTACAAGCGTATGCGTCCCGTTTCAAATCCCCCTTCACAAGTTTCAGTTGATGATGTGCATGCCCACCGTACTGGAGTTTTTCAGGGAGCACCATACACAAGGGATGAAGCCTTAAATGGTCTGGCCTTTGGAATACATACCCTCTCAACACATCCCGGCAGGCGTCACAGTGATGCCTCAGATGTGTTTTGGGACGAAATTTAAAGAGTCTCCGGAACGGGTGTTGAAACACATCAGGAAGGGTAGCACAGGCCTCGTGCAGAGCGAAATTCTTGCAGAATGAGGACTCGTGAAGCTTGCATTTGTAACCGATGTTAGCTCCATATTCGTTGCATCCGTTACATGTGTAGGCAGACATACCCTCAAACAGGCAAAGCTCATGCTCATGGCGAGTAGAGTTATAGAACACCACATGCTCTCCCTCTGCCTTTCTCTCTTCTTCTTCAGGAACTCTGGTAGTTGGATTTGGATTCATCTCGGCCATGGGGGGGCGCAGGCGGAATTGAATGAAGGACTCAGAATTGAATGATATTGGGATAGCTTGGCTAGAAATAGTCCTCGATTGGCTTTGTTTATTCGAGTTGCGAGGAAGATGCGATTTTCATACAAATGGATCCAAATTTCACCAGACACCTGACCCCAAGATCCACAAGAAGATTTTGGCTTGACCTGGACTACCATTAAGACTTAGCTACTTTGATGAAGTTCACAGCACTGTTCCATAACATCAGGTCAAGTCTATCATAATCGTCTGGAACAAGTCAAGTAACCGTAAACGTGAGATCCACAAAGACTTTGGTATCTTATCTATGAATGGGTCTTTTTCACATAATTGCGTGGAACAAGTCAAGTAAATCGTAAACGTTACATCTCTTTCTAGTTCTTTTACTGGGTTTAAAATTTTCTTAAAAGTTAGCTCAAAAAATATCTTTCCAAAAAGAGTAAAATTTTTAAATTATTGGTTATTTGTGAAATACAATTAGCACACTCGTAAAGTGGTTGGGGAACGTTGAAAGGCCATGCCAAAGCTTTCTCTTAGACAGCAGAAACACACATAGAGCTGAGGAAATTTAAAAGTTAATTTCAACTCTGGTAATTCCAAAGGTTAATCTCGCAATCATATGGTGGTACAGTAATTTCTTAATATGATAAGGTAAATGTTAAAAAGTAAACAGGTTAACTAAGAATATGCCAACGTCTTCAATTGTTAGCCATTAGATTAGAATTTTAGATTAAAAGGTAATTAATTGTGCCCATCTCCAATAGGTATACACCTTTGGGCATAACAAACATTCTAAAATGTTAAAAAGGTCAACTTCCAATAACTTATGAATGTTCTCATTTTGTGAAATACAACAAACATTATAAGGGTAAAAAGGTCAATTTTCAATAACTTATCAATGTACTCAATTTCTAATATCTTATCAATATCCTCATTTCTAATGTTGAGTTGGTTAATAAGCATTGGTTCATCACACAATATTAAAGATTAAAATCATACACGTGGGATACTTGTTATAATGTCATTTACTTTGTTTTTTTGTCTCTACTCTTTGCTTTATAAAAAATCAAAGAAACCACTCATAGGTTATGGATGTAAATTGTAATGACATTGAGAGATTATTAGTAAGATTAATTACAAATGAGTTGTTGAATGTCAATTTTGAAGAGAAAACAATAGACATTGAGCACACCCATGGAAATGTAGTCATCTTTTTCTTTATGTTCAGATATTCCATCTAAATAATAGTATACAACATGTTGATTCATAGTTATTTTGTTGCATTCATAATGCTATGTGTTTTCATGTCAATTATACAAGTTTTTTTTTTTTTTCACTAAAACTATGTAATGATTGTGTGTTTGGGATTACCAACTCAATTAGGCTAGACAAAATTTTCTAATTGGTATGTTCTTGATTAAGTTTAAATATGAACTTGTCAACATTAAAAAACCTAAAATTAGGATTAGAACAATGAGAATTATGATTTTGTTCATTCAGTTTATAGCATTATCAAATCCTCACTCATTTTTTCTCAAAAATGATCATTCCCCTTTTCCCCATTCCATGCATCTTTATCTATCACACTTTTTCACTTTCTTCTTCTTGTTTCTATCAACTTTGACATGAGGGTGACAATACGCCATAAATGTTTTGAGAATGCCCCAAGGCTCTCTTTCCCTGTACCCCATCCCAAGCCCGTGATCAAGGAGACATATCCTTTGTAGAATTAATGCTTCGAACGACATTTTTGAAGTTGGGATAGATTCTCAAGAAATATAGGGAGAAGATAACATAATTTTTATTATCACCAAACTTATGCATTAGGCAATAGGCATTATGCTCTAACACCCCACTGTTTCATGCATTTTTGCATGGCTTGAGAGATGAAGTGAACAATCAATATCCTTGGTAGAATTAACGTACTCGGTGGTTTTGACTACTAATTTCATTTAGTTTTGTGTTTCAATGTATCTTGGGAAGCTCCAAATCATAAACATATTAACATAAATAATAAGCAATGCCTGCAGTCATGCTAGATTGTCGTGTTACCAAAGGCCTATGATGAAAGTAGGGCCTCTTCATTGTTTTTATAGTATTTTGACAGAATTATCACCCTTCAACAAAGGTCTCAAGATCTACGACATTTTTTTCTTTTTTAATGACATCTAGAATGAACATGACTCCCATTGTTAAGCGAGATTGGAGTATGCTCAAAATATGAATATAAGATATAGTTCTATTGCATCATATGCATACATAGATTACATCCTCTCTTATATTGGCATTCACAAAAATGTTTGATTTTGTGATTGTGTCTAAAATTTTGTATTTTCATTTTTAACACTTTGAAATTCCTCCAAAGAAAACTTGTCTCAATGGTTATGGATTTTTATTATTATTAATGTATATCTAACCCATCAAAATGTTATATTTGAAATCACAAATTATATTCATTAAATTTTAACATTTTAAATAATTGGAAGGGAAATATTTTATTTAGAATATTTTTTTTGAAGTGTGTAACTAGTTTACTCTATATACCTTTGAACTTGAAATTAAAGTAGCCCTTCAAATGTGATCACTAGTAGCCATAGATGCATACTAAGCTTGGCATATTTTTTCATCCTAGGAAAAAAGTCCAGTAACTTTATTAAAGATAACAAATTTATGATAGTAGATATCAATTGGTAATTCAGTATGCCTCTTATGGGCCTTGTACAAAAGGAGACATTTGTTTCTTCATTTGCAAAGAAAAAAAAAACAATTTTAAGCAAACTACTATCTTTTCTTAATAGCATATCCTTCGGCGGTTGAATTCACTTAGAGTCACCATCTAAGCTCTAGATAAATGATACAACAAAACTACAGTTCTAAACACCACTCCAAAAATGACCAAGTTTAATATCATAATCAACAAGTTCAATATTCTACAATATCAAATACAATAAGGATAACCAGGTTTCATGAAAACAAGTAGTAATATGTCCTTTGTGGGATTCAATGATTTCCTAGATTCCTTCATGTAGCTCCAATCCTTCCTTGGATAAACTGTCAACTTCATAATTTTGTTCCTTTTACACATGGGAAAATGAAATGTGAGAGAAACCAGATTGTAGATTCTTTGTCTTAGAATAAAGGTTATAGTAAGTAATTTTGCAAGACATGGCCCTCTTTCATCCATTGAATTAGAAAGAGAGAGTCAATTGTGATTTGAATATATGTGATACTTTTGCTTTGAGAGCAAGGATAAGGACCATTATGAGTGTCGAAAGTTCATTAAAAATATTTTTTATTGGCCTATCCGATCTTTGAAAGACATTAAGTGATTTTTTGAGGAATATTATACTTCTAGCCCGTCTCCTTGATGGATTTCCTTGAGAAGTTCCATAAAAAAAATCCTAGGGGAGGGATCCATTTATCTAGCATGTAGATACTTGTGCACAAGGAGGGGTAGAAGAGGATTGAGGAAAAGCATGAAGAATGATGAGGCTTTGGGAAGCACACTTCAATGCCAAAGTGTCCTTTCCCTCAAGAATCTTGGCATTTCTAGCCAGGAAAATTCCCTAAGCCAAAGTGAGAAGAACAGATTGGAAATATTTTGTGGCCTTATGTTGATACCAGTTTTTTAAAGCTTCTTCTATGGAGAATCCTTTTCAAGGGTTATGGAGTCCATTTAACCCTTCAATTTCCTTCCAAACTTGCTTTGAGAATGGGTAGGAGATAATAAGATAGGAATTTGTTTGTATATCATCTTCACATAGGCAACATCTATGAGGACCTTCAAAATGCCTTTTTTATAAAATATCCCAAGTAATGGCCATGTTATTGAGTTGAAACCACATGAATATTTTCACTTTTTCTAGGCATTTGAATTTCCAAATGGATTTTCACCATCAAATCAATGGATAATCTATGCCTTCCACTGCTAAGGATTTGTAACCAAGTTTAGGATTGTATCCTCATGTGGGATTCAAGGACCAATGAGTTCATATTCATCATCATTTATAATGATGTTTCACTTCCTTATGTATACTATGTAAGCTTCCCAAGCCTCGGTGTAATCCTTTTTGAGCTCTAAGTCTCTCCATGAGAGTCATTATTTATGACGCTTGTTTACCACTAGGCCTCTAGCAATTTGGGTCAGAGTATAGTATCCTTTGGCTCTTAAATCCTGGATGAGAGGAAGTGGAATCCTATGTGCCTCCTTGCTCCCAATCCATGGGTCTAGGCTAATATGTACCTTGTCTCATGTACCAACTCTCTAGATAAACCAATTCCCAATTAGTGGAAATGCTAAGACAATGGATTTCCAAATGATTGAGGAGTTTAGAACCATTTTGGGGGGGGTTCTAAATCCAATCATCCAAATATATGGTGGTAAAAAAATTATCCTTTATTCTCTATGCCTATAGATATTGTCCCTACAAGAGTCTCCAAAGAATTTTTGCTGCAAGGGATTTTGAGAAAAGAAACGGATTTTTTAGCCCCCATCCACCTTGGAATTTTGAGATAGCGATCATTTTCCAGGACACTAGCACCATACCTTTCTTTTCCTTATCCCCTAACAAAATAAAATGATATTAGAGATACCTTACACACTCAAGGGCTTATTTTGGGATCCAAGAAAGAGACATCTAGTAGACTTAGATGGCCTTAAAGATAATTTAACTAGGACTCAACATCCACCACAACAAAGCCACTTGTTGCACTTGATTTTTAATATTTTCTCTATTTTAGCAACGAGCCACTACCAATTATATTTTAGGTATAGATTGCCCTTTAGACGAAATCCAAGGTATTTGAAACCTCCTTCAAATGTTTTTAAAGGGAAGTGAAAGGTGTGATTGATGTGTTACTTCTCATCCTCTGAGAGACCCTAGCAGGTAATCATAGATTTTGTGTCTATTTAATCATGATGCATGTGGTTGCAAAGAAGAGATCCAATATCTCTTTCACCTTATCCACCATTCTTTTAAATCTATCTTAGAAAATGAGAATATCATCAACAAACAATAAATCATAAATAAAGCATGATCTTTCGATCAAAATATCTTTTAAGGAGTTTTTGGATGAAGATACTCTAATTGTTTTTCTTAACCCTTTTGCAACTAGGAGGAAGAGGAGTGGGGATAGTGCGAACCCTTGCCAAAATCCTCTTTCAAGATTAAACAAGGGGGATGTTTCTCCATTGATTAAAACTGCAAAGGAGACTGAGCTTAAACATCCCATTACCCTATAGATTTTAACCTTGTACAATAAATTAATACAAATAGATTTTTAATAAAAATAGAAAAGATATAATGGCACAAACACACATTACATAGAGATTTTAACCTAGAAACCCAAAGCCAGAAAACTAGAAACATGTTTTAGAGCCACACCTATGGTCCAAGAGGATCTTGGGGGCCACCCACCTTGTCCAACTGGCTCAAAAAAGTATTCTAGAAATTTACTATTTTTATCAGTTTTTCAGTTCCTGAACTTCCTGGGCCATTTTGAAGGCCTAAATGATTTTTTTCGGGATCGCGCACCTCAAAGGTAGTCAAAGGATCTGATTGAGCCCAAAAATAAAATATCCTCGACGATACCTTTCCAACGATCTATCATCCACCCCAAATAGAGATCGTATGCCAAAGTTACAACCCCTTGATACTCCAAACTAACCAAAACGGGGTCCACAAAATTGTTGGTTTTTCATCTTTCAGGGTTAGGGTTTTGGATTTTCTTTATGTTAAAAAGGACTTTAGAGCCTCATTGTAATCATTTTGTTGTGAATGCAAGTAGCCGTCACATCTCTTCTTAGAGATAATTTAACGCCATTCTAGTGAGTATTTCACTCTGTATTTCTACAGTTTTGTACATTTCGTTCATTAATAGAAATTGTGTACTACTATATCTCTTTATTTATGGTTTCATATCTAATATATTTTTGTTATATTATTGGATATCTGAGATATCTCTGTACGTTTCTTTATTATATCTCCTCACTCACTTTGTGTCAAAAATAATCTGGATCAACCTCTAAACTTATATTCATCGTATCTTCATTGTTTACAATACAAGACAATATATAGGATCCTAAGAAATACAAAATCCATAATACATTGACCTCTATTAGTCAAAAACCCTAATTACTTAATTGGAATTAGAAAACCATCAGCCAAAACCATGTGTGCAAAAATGAACTCAAAAAGTGCAAAAAACAATTTCGAGGTGATTCCTTCAAACCCACTGGAAAATGGGGCTCTGTGTTATAGAAAGATTTGCCTCACCCTATGAAATATTGCATAGAGGGCCTTATTCCATTTCCCTATGCAGACTTATCTTCCCTATTGATAAAATCCAGAGCCAAAAATACAAATTTTTGCACTTGTAGACACCTTTCACACTATACAACATGTGTATACGCAGGCTACTCCACTAAAGCCCGCGTACATCGGGATTTGTGACAGAAAATGAAAATTAAGTGTCGAATTTCCATGTCATGATAGGAGATCTATGATCCTTATCCTTCCATATACTGGAAATGTTCTGACTCAGCCCTTCAGTTCCATTTTGAAGGCTATAAATGGGCCAATTTCGAACTATGGAAAAGGAGAAAGAATTCAACTTTGAGAGAAAAGTTACTCTGGAGAAATTATTTACTTCATATTAAGTCTGCATCCCTTTGTCCTTTAAGTCTGAACACAATGGTCAACCGCCAATCTCTTCCATTATTGATTGAGAACATCATTGTTTCTCTCTTATGAGCTTTCCTTTGGTGGAGGATTGAAGTGGTGGAGGCCCAGCTGGAAGGAACTTAGTTTCTCAGTTTTGAGCAGTGCTGACATGGAATTCTGTAATATTTCCACTTCTGCTAATCATTTATTAATAGAAATACTCCTTTCCCATCCAATTGATATCTTGCAAATATATGAGTTATTAACCATGGGCATATTTGTTATGTATATTGATGGATTATGCTATCTAATGTGCTAACCTTTTATATTACCACCATATGTTTCCTTTGCTTGTTTATTGAGAACTTGTTGCAGGTACATAGCTTTGGGTCAAAGTGCTCAATGGTGGAATTCATTGAACATCTGGATGAGGTAGGCCTCTTTATTATCTCACTTGCAATTTGCTTTATATAGAATGTTTCTGGGATAGAGTTTATTTCTGCAGTCATTTCCGTCTGTTGTGGTTTAACCTAGCCATAGAGAGATTTTCCTCGTAAAATAATTGGCGACCATACTGGGGATTGAATCTTATTTCTTAGGATTTAAAGTGATTTTCTCCTTAGATTTCTCTTGTTTCTATTGTAGTTCTTGTCGTATCATTTCTTAGCAGTTTCTGTTCACTCTGGGTCTGAGTTTTCAGGCTTTCGCCCTTGCCTGGCCTTGTTTTAAATCTTATACATTCCTTTTACTATGACAGTCGCGTACATACATTGGTTGTCTCACTGCAAGCTACGTATATACCTTTTGTTTTCCTGAACAGTCGTGTACATCAGTTTTCCTTGCCTTTTTTCCTGGTCTGTTGTTTGTTGGGTGGGATTTGATGCTTGTTGAGCATTCTTGGATCTTTGTAGTGCCTGTTAAGTGCTTGTGGGATGACAGGAAACCCTCTTTTGGTTGAATTTATGGGCAAAATCTTTCTCATCATCTTTTCATTTTTTATTGTCCTTGCACATTGGGTTGGGTGTTTTAATGCTTGGTATCATGCTTGAGTTGTCTCTTTTTATACACAGTAGGACTATATATCAAGTTACTTTTTAGTCCATGCATTTTCAGTTTTGTTATATTGAAAATACAAAAAATAGTCATTTCACATTGCTTGAAATTTTTTGTCTTTTGAGGTCCTTATCATTAGCTTAGTGCATATAGTGAAACATTGTATTTTACTTCAGAATTGTAGAGTTGAATTTGGAAATTGCATTGTTCTTAGAAGCATATCATTCATTGAAAGCTAAAGTTAGGACTTTGCATTATTTTCATATTTATTTCTCTTGCAGAGTCATAACACCATGATTTTCACTACCAAACCTTTTTGAGTAATCATGGCCATTAAAATCAATTCTATAATTTAAAATTGATTAGTCACGATTTTATTTTCTAGGGTGCACAAACTAGCCTAGGATTTAGTGCCTTGGAATAGGATTTTGTGAGTAAACTTCTCCAAGGAAATTAAATCAACATATGTGTCTAAGTCAGGGAGTGGAGAAATCCATTGTATAATTGGTAAGATCAGGAGGCTCTGATCACATCGAAGTTAATCACGAGGTCATGCAAAGTTTGTTGAAGGGATATCCCCCCGATACCTTCCTAGCATCAAAGATATTTATGGGGATCTTGCTAGTGCCTTTACCTCCGTGAGAGCCAGTGCTTTCAAGGTTTTGGGATTTTATACCCTGCCCATATGGTGGACCTGACTTACGACTTAGAGAGGGACGCCACTCAACCACTTTACCCATTTGTATGCATATTGGTTGTTTGAATTTTGATGTGCTCTTTGTTTGCTATTTGGCCTTAGAATATATTTTTATCTTTAGAGTCTTAAGTCATCGTGGAGTCGAACCAGCCTCCCCGTTGGTCCCGTTTCTTGTTACAGTTACCATCGAATTTTGAGTCTTTTCCTTCTAAAAGGCATAGAGTTGTTAGGAGTGGTACACACACATCCACTGTTCATACTTGTGATTATACTAAGATGAGTATTGAACCTATTCTTCAGAATAATGGGAGCCCTTCGACTCAAATACCCACTATAGTTAATGGCACCCCTTTTACTCCTACAACCTCCATGGTTGTAATGTCGGAGGCACCTATCATTACTATGGCTCGGCCTATAGTGAATTCTCAAGCTACTGCCTCGAACCCTTTTGGTTATCTTGGCCACTCACCAGGCTATAATGTTCAGTCCATCCCTATGGCTTCTAGTTCCTTTTCTTATGATATGCCCAAATTCACTTCGCATTTTTTGAACTCCATCCCAATTATTAGCCCTAATACTAGCATTGGACTTGGGAGAAGTACACCTCCCTACACTCCTTTTTCATTTGGTGGATCTCAAATCCCTCATATGACTCCTAATATGGGAGGAATTCCTTCTTTTAACCCTGGGTCCAACCCTCCTGCTTCTGAGTGGAGCAATCAACCTGGCGGACAAGCTTCAGCTCAAGTTCCATCCTACAACCCTACCTCCTTGGTGAAGATTCCAAACAATACATTTGTCATGAGCAATCAACCTCTATCCTCCAGATACCCACCCAAAAGGGGTCAGTTTCACGCTTTGGGAAACCCCCAACCTTGATCCAATCCGGCTAGGGGAAATTTATATAACCCTCAACAGAACTTTCCTACCAGAATGATGCCCAACCAACCTTTTATGAATCAGCCTGGAGGAGGACCTTATAATATCGGAAAATTACATGGTGTTTAACAGAAACCTAGATGGCCTATAGTTTCGCAAGCACAATCTTTCCCAGGAGCTTGGGGCCAAATGTCGCAACCCCGTCTCCCTCTTCTGGACATGCTTAATCTACCATATTTAAGTTAATGAACGACCCTGTGAGTCACGATCCTACATGGAACCCCATCCCTACCAAGCTTCCTTCCGACATCCCAAAGATTGAGGGTAAGAATGGAGAGGATCCTGGTGATCACGTCACTACCTTTCACCTTTAGTGCTCATCAAATTCCCTTAATGACGATTCTATTCGATTAAGATTATTTCAATGCACCCTCATTGGAGTTGTTGCAAAATGGTATATTGAGCTACTTAGGGGGTCATATGGGACTCTTAGTCAGTTGATTTTGGATTTTATTAACCACTTCCAGTTGCCCATTCGTTATGATGTTGGCCTAGAATTGTTGTCGACTTTATGCCAGGATACCACCACTCATATCTCAGACCATATCCAGGAGTGGCGTAAACGGAAGAGGTTGATTAAGACCCCTACACCCCCGGCCTTTATTTTAGAATGGTTCCTTAAGTCTTTGCACGCTCCTATCTTGAAGGACAATGCTACTTCTGTGGTTACCAGTGAGGAAGAGGTGATCTTTAGAGCCCAACAGTTAGACTTGATATATGCTCAGTCTAGGATGTTATACCACCTTCTTCCATATGCACCGTGATCAAATTACGACCCAATACAAAAGCCCAGACCTCATGCTGATGGAATTGTAGGTGTCGCCAATGTAAATTCCGCAGACTCGGTGACAATCCATTTGAAAGAGTTATATTTAAACCAGTCTGCTGGAGGGCCAGCTTCGTCTATCTCTTCCAATCCCACTCAGTCGTTAGATGTACATTATGTGCAATCATCGGCCAACCCAAATGGTAACCATCAACCAGGAGGGAATAAGAAGAAAGGACGTAATAACCGTAAGGGTGGGAAAAATGGTAATAAACCCAAGGAAAATAATAATAATGAGAAGACGGTTAATAATGTTGGAGAGGGAAAATGAGAAAGACGTAAGGTGAAGTTTCCTTATAAGCTTTGTATAGATTATCACATTACCCATTTATGCCCTAAACTTGTATAAGTTGTGAGGCTATTATCTCAATCTCTCATCGTGCTAACGAATCCTTTCCCACATAATCATCACTTAGCCTTGAGCTCCTCAAATGTCATAAATGAGGCTGGTGGAAGTCAAAACCAGCAGTCCCAAGACGATGATCATTTATGTATCAATATGGTCGATGTGAAAATTAATGTAGCCACTCGATCTCGAGACTATAGCTCTAAAGAAGCTATTTATGGTCTAGAATCTCTTCCTCCTCCTCTGGAGATGACCTTACAGATTGAGAAACCAGAACCACCACTTTGTAGTTTGAAAGGAGTACTCAAGCGCTCTACCCATAATTAAAATGCTAGAGCCACCCAAAACTAATCTATTGTTGAGAACCTAGGTCAAACCCCTTGTGCGATATCATCTTTGGAAGTACTCCAGACGTGTCCTTCATAGAGCAATGCCTTACTCTCTGCTTTAGGAGCTCTAGAACCCAATGGCTCAAAGGTTATCAAGTTTGACATCATAGATGTGAAGCCTCTCTTGCCTTACCATGTGGCTTTCCAAATCCACATGGAGTACTCAAAGTATACCATCAAACTTGCGGTTTTTTATGAAGGAATTGCTACGTGCGTGATGTCCCTGATTTTTTGTAAGGATCTCGGTTCTTCAACTCTTTCCAAGTCATCGAACATGTTGACTAATTTTGATGGTCATTCCTTTCTCCCTCACGGTATTCTCCTTGCCTTTCCGGTCCAGTTAGGTGGGAATATGGTAGAGGTGGAAGTAGAGGTAGTTGATGCACCTATTGATTATAACTTGTTACTAGGATGCAATTGGACCTATGCTATGATAGTCGTCATGTCATCCATCTTCCATAATCTTTGTTTTCCTCATGAAGGGAAAATTGTGACAATCGATCAGTTATCCTTTTCATGCTCTAGTCCTAATGCATCTATTGGACATTCGATCCATGTGATCGACGATTCTCAGCCGACAACTGAGAATATCGGTGTCGGAATGTATTCTTCCCTTATGGGTACTTTCAACTTCACGACACCAAGTCACCACGTCTATACCATGTCCAGTAGGCCCGTCTTGACAGGGAAGTCCATTCCTTTCTGCACTTCCTATTTTACTAATTCGTGGACCCTACCTTCCTCGAATTTGTCTTGTGAAGGTCAGTTTCATGTTGGAATGGCCATGCCACTATCGGTAGCAGAGATTGCGTATTGAGTTGTTCTTGACTCTTTCGTCAATCCTGATCCTATTCCCTCACCGACGGATGAGGAGGATCATGTTCTTAGGCCCATGTGGGCAACTTCATTGTCTTTTTCACATGATTTCCTCGATGGGAATTTTCCTTCGGATGAAGCCATCATTGAAGCCATGAATGGCTCCGACAAACCTTGGGATGATATGCATCACCGATCTTATTTTCTATGAGACCTTGAAAGAATCGAACAACATGACTTTCGATCTACTTTGAGTGAGATAGTTGGTCACACTGTAGTTCCACTTGATACGCACTACATTTATGCCAAAGGAAATATGGAGAGAATTTATCCTACCATCACGATCAACATCTCTCGTATCCATGGAAAGGTTGAAAACATAAATATCGATGCAGATTGTTCGCCAGAAGAAATCTTGATGTACATCGAGCTCTTCAAGGAATTCCAAGATATATTTTCTTGGTCTTATGAAGAGATTCCATGGATTGACCCTCGTATTGTCGAACATGAGATTAGAACTTATCTGGATGCTAAACCTGTTCGAAAACGTCTTAGAGCTGTAAATCCCGGGAAGGCCCATGCTATTAATGCAGAGGTGGAGAAGATACTTAATGTTGGCTTCATCTACCCAGTTCCCTTAACTGAATTAGTATCCAACTCCGTTCTTGTAGATAAGAAGCAAGGAACCATCCGTGTATGTATGGACTTTCGTGACCAGAACAAGGCATGTCCTAAAGACAACTTTCCAACACCTTTCATTGATCAGATTCTCAACGAGTGTGCGGGAAGCGAAGTATTTTATTTTATGGACGGATTTTCTGGATATAACCAAATCCAAATCAAAACTGAGGATCAACACAAGATGACATTTATTTTTCCTTGGGGTATGTTTGCATACTGGAAAATTCCTTTCAGCCTTAAAAACTCTTGATCAACCTTTCAACATGCCATTACTTTCTCTTTTCACGATCTTAAGGACATAGTCGAAGCTTACCTTGATGATCTTGCTGCTCACTCTCACAAGAGAGTGGATCACATTATACACCTTCGGCTTGTTTTTTAAAGATGTCATTATTATAAAGTCTGTTTGAACCCTGACAAGTGCATCTTTTACGTAAAGTCTGGCCATATTTTGGGTTTTCTAGTTTATGAGACTAGGATTATGGTAGATCCACTTAAGGTTGAGGAAATACTTCGATTTCCTCATCCGCTCACGATTAGACAACTTCAGGATTTACAAGGGAAAGCTAACTTTCTTCGTCGGTTTATAGTGAATTGTGCCAATATCACTAAAGTTTTCATGCATATATTGAAGAAGGAAACCCCTTTTATCAAGGATGAGCGAGCCCAAGAGTCCTTAGAATCTTTGAAGAAAGATTTGGTGTCGGTGCCTCTATTGAAGGCTCCTAACTACAATAGATATTACTTGCTTTATATCATCACATCTGAGGATACGATTGGTATGGTTCTGGTTTAGGAGGATGATGAGCTCCATGAGCATGTCATCTACTATATTAGTCAAACTTTATTCGGTCCTGAACTTAATTACTCACACGTCGAAAATCTAGCTTTGGTTGCCGTTCACGCAGTCCAGTGTTTGTGTCACTATATATTACTTTGAAATACTAAAGTGACTATTGATGTCAATCCATTTCAATACGTCCTTACCAGACGTATCATAGTGGGGAAATATAATAAATGGATTGTCATTTTACAAGAGTTTGATATCGATTTCGCTTCCGCGAAATCCAAGAAATCCCTAGTCTTCACGGAGTTAATATCCAATTTTCCACAATTAGATGAGGATGTTATCCATGTTGATTTTTTTGAAAACGAACACATTTTTCTTGTCTTGTCGTCTGACCCCTGGTATGGAGACATTGTTCTCTATCTTTAGACCTTGAATTTCCCTCAGCATCTCTAACAAGATGACCCACGACGTATAAGATACCAAGCTAAGAAATATATTATCGTCAGTAAAACTTTGTATCGCCGAAGAATAGATGATATATTGCGTCATTGTTTAACTCACAGAGAAGTCAAGTCTGTTCTAAACAATTTCCATAGTGGGGCTTGTGGTGGTCATCTATCCAGGCTTGTGACAACCCAAAACATTTTGCGAGTCGGTTATTTCTGGCCTACTATATTTAAATATTGTATTGAAGAGGTTAAGAAGTGTTGCCCCTACCATGTGTTCACTGAGAAAATGCGCTCACATCCATCCCTCTTCACCCAGTCATTATCGTTAGTCCTTTCACCAATATTGGGGTGGACTTCATATATTGCAACCTAACTTCGGCTGGGGGGAATCAACACATTATCATGGTCATCAACTACTTTAGTAAGTGGGTCGAGGACATGTGTAATGTTAAATCCAATGGGAATACTGTAGCCTTCTTTGTATTCAATCAAATTATCACTCGGTTCGATATCCCAAGTGAGATTGTCACTGATCATGGCAGTCACTTTTAGAATGAGATGATGGAGTACCTAGCAGCTAAGTTGGGGTTTAGACATGGTCATTCTTCTTCTTATTACCCCCAGGAAAATGGACAAGTAGAGGTCATCAACAAGTCTCTCAAGATAATTTTGCAAAGAACTGTCAGTTAGAGAAAGTCTGACTAGCACATCATGCTATACCCTGTACTTTGGGCATACCAAACCTCGGTCAAGACTGCCACTGAATTTTCCCCTTTCCAGTTAGTACACATTGTGGAGTTGATTTTACCTATTGAAATCGCAATCCCTTCTCTTAAGTTGGCATTCGCGCTCCTTCCTGACACTTCCGATATTGAGCGACGCCTTGTACATCTAGAGAGTCTCGATGAGAAGCGTCGAGACACCTCTACAACTATCGAGGCGAACAAAAAATGTGTCAAGGTTCAGTACGATAAGTCTTTATTTCCTCGGTTCTATGTTGAGGGTGACTTGGTCCTCTTGTATGATCAAGCCAAAGAACCACTGGGGGTAGGCAAGTTTATACCCATGTGGCTCGTTCCTTACATCGTGTGACGTGTTCTAGAAAAAGGATCCTATGAGTTAGAATATTATGAAGGGATAAGTTGGCTGAGCCAGAAATGGGCTCTACTTGAAAAGACATTATGCTTGAGCCCCAGGCTTAGGCAGAACTCGTTGTATACTAATGTAATTTAGTGTGTATATTGTTCCCATTTCTTTCTATCTTCGGCTTGCGTATCGAGTTTTCCATTTGTTGGAATATGTCAATGGAGTCTTCGGTTTACCTAGGATTCGTAGACAAAGCCAGTCGTCATATACAAAACTTGGCTTCCGCCGCTTGGGTGGATTACTCACATAAGGTTTTGCTGGTGTTTTCAGGTGGCGTATTCCTAGGGCCATCCACGAACAATGTGGTCAAATATAGCAACGTTATAGAATTTTTACGCGATGCTCTCTCACATGGTGTTCATTCATTAGAAGTTCACCTGGATTCCCAGTTAGTAGTATGTCAGTTGAACGGAAGTTACCGCGTGCACGATCCTACTTTACTTCGATGATTCCTATGGGTCTGTCTTTTAGAATGACAGTTTGATTTTATTAAATATTATCATATTCCTAGGAGTTCTAATCATGTATCTGATGCTTATGTTAATTTCATTTCAGATTGGAATTTTTCACATAATTAAAAGCAAAGAAACCAATCTCATGAATGTACACATTGTAAAATATAAGTAAAGCCGAAGATCCATTTTTTATATATTTCAAAAAATATGGTGTTTATAGTACAAAATTGGGGCTAATACTCTAAATACACATATCTATCCAGTACTACAAATATCCATGAGATATACGCCTGTGGCACCGGATGAGTGTCATGGTAACAAACTATGGCATTTATGAGATGCCGAAAGAGTCACACCCATGCCTTAGGTACACCAACCACCTTTCATTGCATGGCTTTAGGAAAATCCTCTACCTGAACCATGGGTATCATGTGAGTCAAATGCGACAGGTTTCCCTGCACGTTTTGTAGGACCCTCTTGGCTTCTCCTCTCATTGCCTCGTCTCCTCGATTCCTCCGTCGATGTTGAGGGAACCCTTCTGGTCGTCGCAGACCCATGTCTACATTACAAAAGAGTCTAATTAATACTTAAGCACCATCAAAAAATTATTTTTGTTCGATTATACAAAAAAATGAAATATGTAAAAACATTTGACATGCCTATGTCGTTGTAGGCGGTCCCTGGTGGGAGCGACATGTCTGGATCTCCTCTGAATTTGATCATTCATAGGGATAGTCATCCAGAGTGATGAATTGTCTCTACCACTAGTAGAAGAAATCCTCGTTGTAGGGTGTGAGAACCCTAGCTCCCCCCTCTTGCCACATTACCTCGGTCCACCGTGCCATGGCTAGATCACAAGGTCCTCTTGGAAGAATCTTGACTCTAGGTCCCAAACCTAGAACCCTCTCGAAAAAGAAACTATATAGGATAAAGGTAAACCCCAAATTTCTTTTACTCCCCTGTTTTCACTCTGTCAACAGGCTCTTCATGTTTGCTAGTAGTGAGGTACACCGGTCATATATTGTGGGTCTCTTACACTACACTACATAGAACATGAGAGGCCTCGATGCCTGGTGCAACGAGGCCAAACCTGTGATCCTAGTCAATACTAAGACAATAATATTTAGGCTGAGATTGTTTATTGTCCAGATAGGGACTTGAATCCCTACCTTAGCATTCCCTACTACACAGTGGGCGTTGATATATTCCTCTATCTTCATCCCGCTCTCGGCTCCCCATGATTTGAGGTTTACAACCTCTCCACGACATGATAGACCAGTCAAAAAGTAAATTTCCTCTACTTCAATTGTCAATGGTTTCCCATCGAGATTGAATCTCTCCCTCAGGGTCCTAGTAACCCACAAGCATCTCGAGCAACCTCACCTGGGCTCTCATTCCTTTGAGCACCCAAAATGTATACAAGCCACATCGCTTTAAGGCCATTTGGTCCCCCAAATATCGATCTATAGTAGCATCAACCTCCTCATGCTATCTCTCTCCATTCAAGAACCATCCTACCAAGGACAAATAAAAATTTGAGTTAGAACCCTTCAAAATTATTGATTGTGTTCCTGTACGCGGTCTACTCCAATTACAGTCGCGTATAGGGCTTGATATATGATTCCTATAGTTTACACGGGAGCGTATAATTCATCGTATACACAACCTGATTGAAGACAACCAGTGTACACTAAAATTTACATTTTGCGCCCTCAACAACTAAAAATTTACAACCTAATTCAAAAATTTAATCCACTAAAATTGAAGAGGAAGGGAAGTAGATTTACCTGATCCAGACGGTTTGTGATTTCGTTGCCTTATGTTATCGCAATCGTTGTTTGAATCTCAGAGGTATTTTGTTCCAATTTTCACTAGTTGGGTAAAAACTCAAAATGGTATAGTATTTTTTTTATTATTTTACTATTTATAAATTAGTTTTACCCACGTTCTATAGTTTTAAGCCATTTTTTCACCTAATAGACTAATACAAAGGTGGATCGAGTTGGTTTTTGCAGTTTTCACCTGGTATTCTTGCATATTTCAACATTGTGTTGGTCGTTCGTCACCACGGGCAGATATTTTCATTACCCAACATATAGGATAGGTATCCACTCTATTATGCATTTTCGCATTATCCTATAGTTGTCACTCTTTACGCCTTAGGTATGAACTGATTTGTTTGCGACACAGAACCTTCCATCTACTATAAAGTCGTGTCATTATAAAGTGGTAGAGAATTACCGAACATGGGTGCCCTAGTTAGATCCCTTACTACATTTGGTGCCTATTGAGAGAATTTTCCATAGGATCGAGAGTCCCTCATAGCTCGTACTTGACTTTATGTTGAGACTCATTTCTCATTCATAAACATGCGGACTTATACCCCAAGGACTCCCAACCGAGTTTAATTTAAGCTCTTTTCCAACTTGTCTTTATAAAGAGAAAAGATCGTTGAGTGATTTATCTCTTTCACACTTGTTAAATTGGACTTGAAAGGTCGTGAGTCTTAGTTAAGCTCTTTTCTGACTCCTTATCAAAAAGTGAAAAGATTTTCGAGTGAACTTGTCTTTTTCACACTCGTAAATTGGTTTTTAAAAGATGTCTATTTGGCACAAGTAGACTAAAAGACATAAAAAATGACATTTTTTGGCATTAAGTTATGATTTCATCTCATGCCCTTGCTTGCACTATTGAGCCTATAGTCGGTTCCCACTTTGCGTTATAAATGTTTTTCATCAACAATTTTTCATCCTCAACCAAGCAGAGCCTTGTTTATATCCTTCCCAATTTGACACCCTATACCTAGGAGGGAAAATTCCCCTGAGTGTCCATATCCCACATGCATTTCCCTACATTGAGCATAGGTATGTTCCACTGTTGGAGCTAGTTTTGCTTACTCACGACACTTCTTTCCTCCTTTGTATCATGGCATTCATTTGTCTATGAAAAAATAAAAAAATACGAGTGGGAAGGGAGTATTATCTTATGATGGTAGTAGTTGTGTCACCTTTGAACAAGAGCACAAAGTTATTTGAGTCCATTCATGATCATAATTTTTGGATTAGCAAGGCCTTAGAAAGTTGAGCTCGTTACAGAGTCTTCTCTATTGACTGGTTACTCTTCCAGACCCTATAGAATGTTTCATCGATGCCTTTTGCATATCATGGTTTCATCATTTGGCCTATGCTGTCGGATTCATCCATTGGTCTCTTGCACTTGTTCAAAGTAAGTCTTTCAACCTGTGTCGGCCACTCCTCAAAAATCTTGACTTTTCATGTCAGCCATACCCTCAGTTTGCTCATAATCACATGATATTGTAGTCCTATCATGCACCCTTGCCCTACTTTCATCATTGGTAGGTAATCTTGAACCCAACAATCAACATTTCATCATTGGTCATTGATTGGGTGGTTTCCCTTGTGTTCGACAGCAAGACATATATTCACACATTGGGATTCGTGCAATGTCTTGGATGCCATTAGAATTATTGGTGGTTTCCTCGCCTTTGTCAACAATTTTCATCACTGGCTTCTATTCTAAGGGTTTTTTTCATGTACTGCTTGCACTTGGCACACGTGAAAGATGCACAGGTTTGTTGGTTTGTGAACATGTTCTTCATCCGATTTCCACCAAATCATGAAGCTCTTGCTTTGTACCTCGTGTTGACTAATGAGAGATGTCTTAATGCTCTCCTTTCAGTGGGTCTCCTTCCATTGACTTCAGCCCATTTATTCTGGAAATGGAACCTAGAGTCTTATGAGTACCTTGAGGCTTGCATTCATCAGTGGGAGGTTCTCTCTCCATTGACAGTTGGGAGTACATCAATGTCTCCTGTTCGATGGATTATTTAGGTGTTCGACACTGACTCCTTTATTCACACTTTTAAGAATGTACTTGGTGCCTTGATACCTACTTTCAATATCGGTAGGTTGTATCGATTTTTTTAATGGTATACCTCAATGACCGATAATCAAACGATGTCTCATTTTGTTCGACCTCAACTCCTTTATTCACATGGTGTAGACTTTCACCCTTGGCGGATTGTGTATAAGACTTGAAGACATCGCTATGTGGCCGCAACTTTCCGAAGTTCTTGCTTCCTTTTCATTGGACTAGTACCTATATGACTTCAATGATCATGGGAGATCAAACTGTACTCCATGGTATACTGATATCTTCATATTGGTTTTGATATTGGTTCTATTGGGCCTTGTTCGTGACTATGACAGTTATTGGAATGTAACCGCATTTGTATTTTCCTATTCATGGCCATCAACACTTGTTTGGTATATTTTCACATGGATCTGCAGTATAACTTTATTGGCATCCATGTATGCAAAGTCAGTGCAGAATGTAATGAGAAACTAGTTCGTCCAGTTGGTTCCCTACCAGTCCACTTCTGGGTTATTTATAATGTATTTCTTCCATCGCAGATACTCCTTTGACCTCACACATTAGGGGGAATCTGTTATAGAAAGATTTTCCTCACCCTATGCAATCTTGCACAGAGGGCCTTATTCCATTTCCCTATACATACTTATCTTCCCTATTGATAAAATCTAGAGCCAAAAATACAATTTTTTCCACTTGTACACGCCTTGTACACTATAAAACAAGTGCATATGCAGGCTGCTCCACTACAACCCAAGTACATCAGGATTTGTGCCAGAAAATGAAAATTAAATGTCGGATTTCCATGTCACGACAGGAGATCTCTAATCCTTGGCCTTCCATATACTAGAAATGTTCTAACTCAACCCTTTAGTTCCATTTTGAAGGCTATAAATGGGCCAATTCTGAGATATGGAAAAGGAGAAAGAATTCAACTTTGAGAGCAAAGTTACTCTAGAGAAATTATTTACTTCATATTGAGTCTACATCCCTTTGTCCTTTAAGTCTAAACACAATGTTCAACCCCCAAGCTCTTCCCTTATTTATTTAGAACCTCATTGTTTCTCTCTTATGAGATTGCCTTTGGTGGAGGATTGAAGTGGTGGAGGCCCAATTGGAAGGAACTTAGTTTCTCGGTTCTGAATCGTGCCGATACGGAAGTATGTAATATTTTCACTTCTGCTGATCATTTATTAATATAAATACTACTTTCCCATCCAATTGATATCTTGCAAATATATGATTTATTATCCATGGGCGTATTTGTTATGTATATTGATGTATTATGCTATCTAATGTGCTAACCTTTTATATCACCACCATATGCTTTCTTTGCTTGTTTGTTGAGAACTTTTTGTAGGTACATAGCTTTGGGTCAAAGTGCTCAATGATGGACTTCATTGAACATCTGGATGAGGTAGGCATATTTCTTATCTCACTTGCACATTCGTTTATATAGCATGTTTCTACAATAGAGTTGATTTCTACAGTCATTTATGTTTGTTGTGATTTACCCTAGCCATAGAGAGATTTTCCTTGTAACACTCTGACCCCCTGTGAACCCCAAGTAGGGGGGGCTAGTGCCCCCCTGCGTTCTTGGTGCAATCGAGACACTATATCTAGTCATGAAACCAAAATAAATATCCTCGATGATACCTTTCCAATGAGCTATCGTGTGCCCCAAATGGAGATCATATGCCAAAGTTACACCCTTGGGAAGTTGATATGCCAAACTACCCAAAAACGGGGTCCACAAAACTATTGGATTTGTGTTGATTACTTGGGTTGGTTTTCATTGATGTCAACCCTTGAAGAAAGTTCAATAGTGAATTCTAGTAGCACAAGGTTTTGGTAATGGACCCAAGTTTGTTTGATGGATAATGGTATTATTTTTTATATATTTGCAGGTAATAATATTCTATATGGATATTACATGTCATTCCATTTCCATTTGTATGTGGAACGTCACATTTCACAGTTAGAGAGTTATGGCCCTGTGAAGTTGGAGAACCCTCATGAGTCATCTAGAAGCCCCAAAAGGTCAAAGTAGTCAAAGTGGTTTAAGATATTTTAGAACGTAAATAATAAACTGAAGTGATGAGTGTGCTATAAGTCAAAGTGAATACAAAATAAATTATTTAAATAATAAAGTTAATGGATAAATTACTAAGTTGACAAGTTGACACAAACCCTCTTCTCCTAGATCCGCAGATTGGGATCCACACAAGATATTTTCCTCTCTTCTGGACCAAAGAGCTCGACTGGCCCTTCTATTTCCCTTTCAAGAAATCTACACCCACAAACAAGCTTGAGGAATTTCCCCCTTATAATTCGGAAGATCGGACTTCGCGATTTCGCGAGTCCTGTGGTCGAGCGTCTTGTCTCTTAGACCTCCAAAACCTGAAATTATGACACTTGGCCTTTCCTATCTCTATTTCACCTTTCTCCTTATCACGATTTCAGGAGTCGCAATGTCATGCAACACATCCCCTCGACCTCCAAAATCCTGATTCCCACATTACCGAAACGCTGATGTTCAGTCACCAAAAGAAATCCACAGCTGTGATTCCCCGCTTGATCCAATGGTCAGCGTGATTTTTTCATATTGGGAGTTCGAGACACTCAATGTCAAAACCTCATGTCAACACAAACTCCGAATTCCCAAATCCTGATATCAATTTCGGTTTTTTGGCTTTCATGAATTCACGAGTTGCGATGTCATGCAACTCTGCTCCGTGAACCTCGAAATCTCGATTCTCTATATGCTGAAATCCTGAAATGTCAAACTCCGACACGATTCCTGGCGCTAGCTCACAACTAGGTTTCCTCCTTTTCAGGACTTCAGACTTTGCGATTTCGTGGTCCTGATGCAAGGCTTTCAGGACTTCAACTCACAAAACCCCGAAATCGATTTTTACAAGCAGATCCAATGGCCCTTGTTGGCTTGGATCTACGGCTCTGCCTCTCCTGAGCTTGAACCTTTGAAAACACTCACCATAACTCCCTTGCTACTCTGTGAGATCTGGCGGCTCTCAAAACTTCGCAAATTCTCCACGGAGAATTCCGACAGTCTATTTCCTTCTTGACGATTTCTGCGAAATTGAACAAGCTAACTCCTCGCTGGAAATTACCTACCTGCAAAGAAACTTCGCAGTGCCTACCTTTGAACGCTTCAAGGTGCTAAACCTCCTGAGATTTCTTCAACAATTCCGAAGACTCTATCCCTTCTGAGCTTGCTTGAAAATCTTCAAGTCCTTTGGGGAAAATTCATGCGTGCACTCCTTGTGGCACTTCTTCAATACTTCCAAGTATTGAATCTCTTCAACTCTACGCACTCCCTGCAGTAGTAGTCCTTCAGAAATTTCTCAGGTTCACAAAACTCTAATGCTTTACTCGGCCTGCGCACACCTTCCACGGCTCATGTTCTCAACTTGCACTTCTGCGAGAATGAGAACAACGTTAACCCTCCTGAGCTTTCAGAGATAAAACTCTGAACTCTTGTCAACGCACTCCTTGCGGACAAACTTCACTACACTCCTTGCAGGAATTTTACTCACTCAGGCAGAGAAACAATTGAAACTCATTCCTTACTCTTCCTCTCAGATTTCAAACATTTAACAAGAAATCATATACACATGGCATAAACAACAAATGCATGACAGAAAGAGTAAAACATTCATGAGCATAACATTCAACAATGCATACACAGAGAATATCACAACACCATGAGTCTGAATCAAAGATTTTTTTATATTAATCCAGAACTTCTGTACATGGAATTCTTCTACACATCTCTCTGGTTATTCTCTTCTCTGATCTATGCTCTATTGATATCATCTTACAACTATACAATGAGGGTGTCTATATCATGTTTCCTTCTTGCGCTCTAAAACTTTCTAATCTAGAATTAAATTCTATCTACCTACATTCATTACACATAAAGGCTCCTATCTACTATGGACGAGAGCGGATCGCTCAAGGTCCTTTTACAATAATACAAGCATGCCTCCACTTAATGAATTCATTAATATTTCAAAACATTTTCAAAAAATGTGCTCGGTGCTTATCTAGCTGTCTCTTATCTCCGCGTTGTCTCGTTGTTGGCTATGCTTGCACGCCCTTGCGATTCTCCTGCATCATACTCCCTCACTTGAAAATTTTCATGGGCTCCTATCCATGAGCTCGTGCATGGTCTGTCCATGCTTCTGGATTTCTGCTTCGTTCTCCCAGCTGGCATCTTCAACTGGATGGCCCTTCCACTTAACCAAGTATTCAAAATATTCCTTTCACCTGGTCCTCTTACCAACTCTTTTGTCCAGTATGCGCTCCATCTGCGGATTTTCTGCAACTGGCATTTGTTTTGTCCATTGAATCTCTGGCTTTTCACTACCTGCTTCTTCTTCCTGAGCTTTATAAGGGTACAAATCTGAGACATTGAATATCAGAGAAATTCCGATCCCATCGGGTAGTTCAATCTCATATGCATTTGCCCCAAATTTCTTCAAGAACTTACATGGTCCGATTTTCTTCATCTTCAGTTTATTATATGTTCCTTTCGGGAACCTCTCCTTTCTCAAATGTGCAAGGATCAAATCACCAACTTCAAACTAAAGTTGTCTCCTGTGTTGATCTTCTCTCTGCTTATATTCTTGGCTCGAGTTCTGCAATCATTCCTTCACCTAGATGTGAAGCTCCTTCATCGCCTCTACGAAATCTTCTGCATTAGTGCTCCTAGTCGCAATCTGTTATGAATCCCTCAGCTCAGAAATTCCTCTCAGCTACATTCCATAAACAATTTGAAATGGACTCTATCCTATGCTCCTATTAAGTGAGTCGTTATAAGCAAACTCCGCCTGTGGTAATATGTTGTCCCACTGACTATGGTGTTTTCTCACCAAGCTCCTCAGCAAGTCTCCCAAACTCTTGTTCACGACTTCTGTCTGTCCATCTGTCTGAGGATGATAAGTTGAACTAAACGACAAGTTTGTTCCCAGCTTCTTCCATAAGGTTCTCTAGAAGTGTCCTACGAACTTAGTGTCTCGATCCAAAACTATGGTCCTCGGTAAGCCGTGAAGTTGAATGACTTCTTTGAAAAACAGGTTCGTAATGTGAGTTGCATCACTGGTTTTATGACATGGAATGAAATGTGCCATCTTGGAAAATATATCCACTACCACAAAGATTGAGTCAAACCCTCTTTGTGTTCTTGGCAACCCCAATATGAAGTCCATGCTGACTGCATCCCACGGCCTCTCTGGTATGGGTAACGGTTGATAAAATCCTTCATTCTGCCTCTTTCCTTTGGAATGCTAACAAATACTGCATCTGTCTACAAATATTTTGACGTCTGTTCTCATTCCTGGAAAAAAATATGACTCATTCAACTTTTCAAATGTCTTGTCATGACCGAAATGTCCGACCAATCCTCCACTATGTTTCTCCTTCAGCAAATTCTCCCTCATGGAGCATTTTGGAATACAAAGTTGATTACCCCTAAATAACAATCCATCCTAGATCATGTACTCTATCCACTGGCTTCTGTCCCTGAGAATTGGATTCTCAGCTACTTCATATGCCTCCTTAAAATCTGGATCATCTCTGTACTCTGAACTCCTGCAATAGCAAACATTTCCTGCTCAAAGCATCAACAACTTTGTTAGCAGTTCCATAAATATGTTTAATCACAAAAGTGAAATTTTGCATATATTCAACCCATTTAACATGTCTTTGATTCAACTTCTCTTGTTGAGTCACAAATTACAAAGCATGATTTTCACTGTATAAGACAAACACCTTCGGGATCAAATAGTGTCTCCATTTCTTCAATGCCTAAATAATAACATAGAACTCCTTGTCATACGTGGAGTATTTCACTTTCTCTTCATTCAACTTCTCGCTAAAGTATGCTATCGACCTATCTTCTTGGCTTAAGACTGCCCCTATTGCAAATCCATTTGCATCACATTTCACTTGGAATGTCTTCTTGAAATCTGGCAACACCAGAATTGGTTGTTCTGTAATTTTCCTTTCCAACAAATTGAAGCTTTTCTCATCCTCTTCTGTCCAGTGAAAAGACTTGTGTCTCTTCTTCACTGTGTCCATCATCGGTGCACTAATTCCACTGAAATTCCTGATGAACTTCCTGTAGAAACTATCTAATACGTGAAAACTTCGAACCTCAAAGATACTCTTTGGCGATGGCCAATTCTTAATCACCTCCACTTTATCTGGATCCATCCTCAACTTATCTGCAGAAATAACAAACCCCAAATAAATGAGCTATGTCTTCATGAATGAGGATTTTTTCATATTTATTAGCAACTTCTCTTGCAGTAACCTCTTCATCACTATAGCCAAATGTTTCAGATGCTCTGCCTTTGTTTTACTGAAAATCAGTATGTCATCAAGATACACAATGACAAATTTTTCGATGAATCCTTCAGAACTTCATTCATCAATCTCATGAAAGTACTCGGCGTGTTTGTTAAACCAAATGTCATGAAAATCCATTCATACAACCCTTTGTTAGTCTTGAATGATGTCTTCCATTCATCACCTTCTCTCATACGAATCTGGTGATATCCACTTTTTAAATCAATCTTCAAAAAAAAATTGGCTCCACTCAAGCAATCCATCAGATCATCCATCCTTGGCAATGGAAATCTATAATTGATGGTTTTTTTGTTGATTACCCTCGAGTCAGTACACATCCTCCAGCCTTCATCTTTCTTCGGGCTGAGTACTGTCGGAACAACACACGGACTCAAGCTCTCTCTGACCAAACCTTTATCCAACAAATCCTGGACTTGTCTTTTGACCTCTTCATTCTCCTGCGACGTTAATTTGTACGCTGCTTTGTTTGGAAAACTAGCTCCAGGTATGAGATCAATTTGATGACTTATACTTCTAATCGGTGGAAATGAACGAGGTAGTTCATCCACTACTATGTCAGGGAACTCTTCCAATAGTTCATGAACCTCTTCTGGTAAATCATCTACCCTTGTGCTGGTTAAAACAATTTTTGTCTTCCTGACCATAATGAATTATGGATCCTCCTTCTTTTTAACCTCTGTAAGAAGTTCCTTCCCACTCATGAGAAGTACAGTGTTTCTCACCTCCGGTTTTATTTCTTTATCTTTGATTGGCAACAGCATGTGAGTTCTCCCATTTTTCTCTAGGGTGTATTTTTCCATTCTCCCATCATGAATCACATTCCTGTCATATTGCCACGGTCTACCCAGCAATAGATGACAAACATCCATAGGAATAATATCACAGAGTATTTTATCTTTATACCCTCCTATTTTGAACTCAACTAAACATTGTTTAGTGACATTTCCCTGATGTCCTTTTTGCAACCACGAAACTCTGTATGGGCTTGGATGATCAATTGTCTCTAGCTCCAGATTTTCTACCATCTCTATTGAAACGAGATTATCCGTGCTGCCATTGTCTACAATGACCTTGCATACCCTGTCCTTGGTCTTGCAAGCAGTCCGAAAAAGTCTGTTCCTTTGGACTGAACTCTCCACCTCCTTCTCTGGGGTCAAAAGAACTTTTCACATCATCAATGATCTTCCACCTTTAGCATCCTCTACCTCAAAATTTCGTCTTTGTGCTTCGGCAATGTGAGTCTCTCCTTCCTCTTTATTCTTGTCTGGACATTCATAAGACTTGTGTCCAACCTTTCCACATGTGAAGCATTTTATCACTCCACCTCTTCCTCTTCCTCTACCTCTAGTACGAGGAAAAATGTTGTTATCAACATACTCTCCTTTCTTATCTGCATACTGCCTTCTCTATCCAACATATTGCCCTTTCTGTGAGCTTCCACCTCTCTCAATCTGAGGTTTCTTCCATTCTTCCTTAGGCTTCTGATTTGTATCTTGGAAGACTGATTTTCCCCTGGCTTGACTTCTGCCTCGGGCTCTTTGACCTTGTTTTCGGCCCAGCTTCTCTTCCGCCTTTAGAGCCATTTGATAATCATCTTCCACCATTCGGATGGTCATCATGCTCATCTCATCTTGAATTTCGTATCTCAGGCCATTCATATACCTGGCAACCTTTTCATCATTACTTTCACAATGACTTGCTCTGATGTTCATCATGTAGAACTCTTCAGTGTACTCCTTCATTGTCATCAGCTTCTGTCTCAAATTCTACATTCTTCGAAACAGAGTAATATGGTAATCCCTGGGAATGAATTTAGCCTTCATATTTGCGATCATCCTATCCCAACTCTTGATTTTCTGCTTACCTTGGTAACATCTGTCAGCTTGCAGTTCATCCCACCACAATGTTGCATGTCCTTTAAGTCTCGTGATAGCATGTTTGACCTTCTTGTCTTCTTCGACATCTTCATAGTCTAAATATGTGTCCAGAGCTCTAATCCAGTCTAGAAGCTCTTCAACATCCTGGTTTCCTTCATATACTGGAATATACATTTTGGCTCTTGCACTCATTCTTGCAACAACTCTAATCAAGCATTTGTTTGCTGCATCTTCTTCTGCAATTTCTTCTTCTTCATGTCCAGCGTCATCTTCGCTTTCGGACTAACTGACATCTCTAATATCAGCTGTGCACCTTTGTTTTATTTCCACATCCACAAGTCTGCCACAAATGTCATGCAGATCTCTTTCCACTTCTAGATTCTGCACCTGCCTACCCCTTCCTTCTGGTATTTAATTATCATTTGACAGATCAGGTGTTTTCCTGTCTCTTATCCTCGGTGGCATGGCTGTAAAACTCCTTTGTTCCCTGTTACAGAAAGAAAAGAAATTTTTCTGGGCTCTGATACCACACTTGACGCAGACACCCTTCTCCTAGATCCGTAGATCGGGATCCACGCAGGATCTTTTCCTCTCTTCTGGCCCAAAGAGCTCGACTGGCCCTTCTATTTCCCTTTCGGGAAATTTTCACCCACAAACAACCTTGAGGAATTTCCCCCTTATACTTTGGAAGATCGGACTTCGTGATTTCGCGAGTTCTGTGGTCGCGCGTCTTGTCTCTCAGACCTCCAAAACCCGAAATTATGACACTTGGCCTTTCCTCTCTCTATTTCGCCTTTCTCCTTATCACGATTTTGGGAGTTGCAATGGTATGCAACTCATCCCCTCGACCTCTGAAATCTCGATTCCTGCATTACCGAAACTCCGATATTCGGTCACCAAAATAAATCGACGACTGTGATTCCCTGCTCGATCCAATAGTCAACGCGATTTTCGCGTATCGGGAGTTCAAGAATCTCGATGCCAAAACCTCATGTCAACACAAACTCCGAATTGCCGAATCTCGATATCAATTTCAGCTTTTCGGCTTTCGCAAATTCGCGAGTTGCGATGTCATGCAACTCTGCTCCGCGAACCCCAAAATCCTGATTCTTTGTTTGCTGAAATCCCGAAATGTCAAACTCCAACACGATTCCCAGTGTTGGATCACAACTAGGATTCCACCTTTTCGGGACTTCGGACTTTGCGATTTCGCGAGTCCTGATGCAAGGCTTTTGGGACTTCAACTCACAAAACCCCAAAATGGATTTTTACGAGCAGATCCAATGGCCCTTGTTGGCTTGGATCTACGGCTCTGCCTCTCCTGAGCTTGAACCTTTGAAAACACTCATCGTAACTCCCCTGCTACTCTATGAGATCTTGTGGCTCTGGGAACTTCAAAAATTCTCCACGGAGAATTTCGACCGTCCGTTTCCTTCTTGACGATTTCTGCGAAATTGAACAGGCTAACTCCTCGCGCTGGAAATTACCTACCTGCAAAGAAAATTCATAGTGCCTCCCTTTGAACGCTTCAAGGTGCTAAACCTCCTAAACTTTCTTCGACAATTCCAAAGACTCTATACCTCCTGAGCTTGCTTGAAAATCTCCAAGTCCTTTGGGGAAAGTTCCTACGCGCACTCCTTGTGGCACTTCTTCAATACTTCCAAGTATTGAATCTCTTCGACTCTGTGCACTCCCTGCAGCAGTAGTCCTTCAACAATTTCTCAGGTTCACAAAACTCTAAGGCTTTACTCGGCCTGCGCACACCTTGCACGGCTCCTGTGCTCAACTTGCACTTCTGTGAGAATGAGAACAACGTTAACCCTCGTGAGATTTCAAAGATAAAACTCTAAACTCTTGTCAATGCACTCCTTGTGGACAAACTTCACTACACTCCTTGCAGGAATTTTACTCACTCAGGCAGAGAAACAATTGAAACTCATTCTTTACTCTTCCTCTCAGATTTCAAACATTTAACAAGAAATCATACACACATGGCATAAACAACAAATGCATGACAGAAAGAGTAAAACATTCATGAGCATAACATTCAACAATGCATACACAGAGAATATCACAACACCATGAGTCTGAATCAAATCTTTTTTTATATTAATCCAGAACTTCTGTACATGGAATTCTTCTACACAGCTCTCTGGTTCTTCTCTTCTCTACTCTATGCTCTATTGGTATCATCTTACAACTATACAATGAGGGTGTCTATATCTCGTTTCCCTCTTGCTCTCTAAAACTGTCTAATCTAGAATTAAATTCTATCTACCTACATTCATTACACAT